>JACXGM010019342.1:0-18455 GCA_016801145.1 Umbra pygmaea
AATCCCGAGCTATACTCTCCGCCCTCTCCTGCGCATACTCCGCGGCAGTAGATCCCCACGAGGCCGCCATGCTCCGTTGCTTCGGTTCAGCAAGCTGTTCTCCTTCGGTGTCGTCACTAAACGCGCCGGCCCTCGCGAACATGGTTCCGCAACTCTCCCTCCGCTCCAATGCCAGGATGGCACGCTCACGTAATGCCATCTACCCGATGGGTTCATATCCGTGTCCTCTTCATAACGTTGGTTGGTGGGTAAGTCCGCAGAAACTGTTTGCAAAATACTTCTGTTCCTTAAAATGGAACCTTACGTTTTCTTCTGTGAGTTTTTTTTTTTTTTTTTATGGCAGATCGCAAACGACTTGAAAGATGCATATACTGCCACCTACTGTACAGGAGTGTAAGGCCAAGCAAGGATGTTGGACTCCTGCCTCTCTAACCGGTAGTCGTGGCTTGGGAGTGGCTTCGTAGAGCACTGAAGCAAGTGCATTCTGGGAGTATTTCATCCAATTTCACCCAAACTACATTTTCTGGCTTTTCTTGAACCAGAAGGCACCAACTTATAAACTTTATAAGAGTTCTAATACATAAAAGACCCATTTGAAATATATATTAATCTGTCCAGCGGTGAAGTATTCCTTTAAAACAGATTTTAAGTATATTTAAATAACACTTGCCTGATGGCTGCTACTCTCGGCTGCTAGGCAATACATGTTGTGCTCTGGATTTCGCAGGATCGCGGTATCAGCCAAGAGTAGCAGCCATCAGGCAAGTGTTATTTAAATATACTTCTGGTGTACCTACAAACTTTTCAATGCCTCGTTTTATAAGTACAGAACCTATTTGTACTACTGAAGCAGTTTGGTACCATTCCGGGCATTATTAGTGGCGTTATTTACGATAAACACCATTGGTTCCATTAGCGCCTGCACTAAGCCATTCAGCTGATAGCGCTAACTCGACCAATGTTATAACAAGGTAAAAAAGCTTATGGGGGGTTGTTTGGCTCGAGGTCAAGGTGCAAATGACCCTAGGGTTAAATTATTCCGAACCATCACTTTAAGTAATACATTTTCCTCAAATTGAATGCATGAAGTAGTTTTTTATTTTAGCCCATCTCCTTTCCATTGCCTGATCTATATTGTAATATGTTTGAAGATGATGAATTGATATGTTAAATTAAAAGCAACTTAATGATACAATCTGATAACAAACCACAGTTTTTACACTTAATTACATCCAGGCCAAGCTAAATTGGACTGATAAACATAAATCTGCAAGTGACATCAATGGAGAAACGACAGCCAATCAGATGTAGAATATGTTGGGGGAAAACAAGGAGCTTACAGTACAAGGAATTATAGGCAATGGAGTAAAATCAATGATTTAGAGATTGGCAAACACCTTTTGTCAGTGTATGCTATAAAAATAATACTGTAAACTTTTGAAATTGTAAAATAAAATAAATTAATGATAATACTTGTGTTTTGAACCCTTAATGTCTTGCTTCTAAAACAAGTGACTATTCCATTGGGCTATGCGCCCTCTAGAAATATCTGCGGAAAAAAGCTGTATTATTTTGTGGAACATGGAATACACCCGCGTTTGTGTATTAACTTTAAACACAGGGAATATCTTTAAAAATTATTTTTGGTTAGCTTCTCTTCAAAACGTGATGTTGCTTTAGTTTTATCTAAAACTTAAATTATACAGATATGTGCTATGTTAATCAAGTCAAATTATAACACAGCTTTGGATTAACAACTGTTGTGCACACCAATGCTCCCTGGTGGCCAAAAACTACTTTTTTTGATTTTCTTAAATAATACTCCCCCTGTGGTAAAATTGGCTACATATCACTATATACAGACAAGATTAGACAAGAGACATCTGTACAATCACTATATCAATGATAGGCCTACAGTTGTGCTCAAACCTTTGCATACCCCTGGAGAATATGTAATAGATGTACCATTTTTAAATAAAACATGAGTGAGCAGACAAAACAAAGTTTTTTTATTTCTCATGGGAGTCATTCAACTGTAGTTCATAACAGAATGGCAAAATCATAAAAAAAAACATGGCAACAAAGAAAATAATTAAATGACCACTGTTCAAAAGTCTTTATACCTTCAGTTCTCAATACGGTGTATTGCCCCCTTTAGCAGCAATGACAGCGTGCAGTACTTTGTGATAGTTGTCTATGAGGCCCTGAGTTCTTGCAGGTGGTATACGTGCCCATTCATTTTGGCAAAATGCCTCCAGGTCATGCTAAGTCTTTGGTTGTCTTGCATGAACCACATTTTTTAGATCTCCCCAGATTGGCTTGATGATATTAAGGTCAGAAACCTGTGATGGCCACTCCAGAACCTTCACCTTTTTCTGCTGTAACCACTAAAGGTTCAACTTGGGCTTGTGTTTTGGGTCATTGTTGTGCTGGAATGTCCAAGAGCATCCCATGCACAGCTTTCATGTAGAAGAATATAAATTGTCTGCCACTATTATCCGATAACATGCTGCCTTCATCTTGCCATCAATTTTCACAAGGTTCCTCGTGCCTTCAGAGATCATACACCGCCAAAAGATTAGTGAGCCACCACCATTCGTCACAGTGGGGATAGTATTCTTTTCACTATAGGCCTTGTTGACACCTCTTCAAACATAGCGCTTATGGTTGTTACCATAAAGCTCTATTTTGTTTTTATCACTCCCAATTACAGTGTGCCAGAAGCTATGAGGTGTGTCAAGTTGGTGTCAGGCATATTGTCACCAGGGTTTTTTTGTGCCACTGGCACAGTAAAGGCTTTTTCTGACAACTCGACCGTGCAGCTCATTTTTGTTCAATTATCGTCATACTGTGCTCTTTGAAACACAACACACTCTTTTATTCTCCAATTGACTCTATTCAAAGATTGAGTCAATTCAAAACGAACAGTTTTTAGTTTCTAAAATGTTGTAATAATGTAACTGGCACATATTCCGGACACTTAGGTTGGCCGAGTTTGGAAATACAGAATGCACTGAGGTGTTTTTAGTGACTATGGTGTCAGAAACATGACTGGCGCAAACATTTTCCTTTAACACATCTTTTTAAGCCTTATATTATTAGGTGCTTCTCAGATGAAGTCAAACAACTAAAGTGTAAAAAATAAAAAGTATTTAATAAATAAATAAATATAAATAAATACATATATTTACATATGTACATTTAGTAATGTCACTAATGAGATATATATAATGCTACATAGCGAGTAAATTCAATTGCGTCTTTATCCAAATGGAACATTTGTGTGGGCTGTTTTTGATGCTCATAGGACTTTTAGTTATTGAAAAGTGGCAGGCTAAGTAAAATATAGGAGAGGCAAAGGCGAAGGATGGTGAGAATGGTCAAAAACGGTCATAGGACTTTTAGTTATTGAAAACTGATATTAAACAAATTATTTAGTAAAATGAAAATCATGAAAATTGTCAGGGGTGCCAATAGTTTTGCATACGACTGTAAATGGCTAACAGCCTGAAAAATGTAACCCTTGTTGAGGGGAAAAATAACTACATTTAAATAAATAACTAAGTACGTTAATATTTACATCAGTTCACACAATGTCCACATCTGGAAACTTGCATGGTGATGAGGTGAATAGCCACTTAAAATACATTGCATCTGCTAAAAAAAATGTTTTTATAGTACTTTGTCACTCAGTTGTGAGCGATGGGGTCGCAATATCACCCCGCCATGGCTGAACACTTGATGCAGGGACTGCCATAATTTCTACTGCCACCTTGAAGAAAGAGCGGAGGATGTGCCTGTTCATGGCCCGAAACTGAAGGCAACTCTGTCCATCAGAAATGTCTAAATAGTGGTTCAGCTGAATTTAGGGACTGGAAGATGAATCTCTTCTCTGTTTTTTGCAGTATGCTGAGAAAAACACAGACTGTCTCTCTAGCTCTGCTACTATCATTTTGTCCTCTTCATCGGTGGTTGGTGGGGTGCTCAACCACCGATGTAAACTTTCCCATGTGATATTTCCATTGAATAACTCTTTTTTTCTATGAAATCAAAGGTTAACACTTTGTGTAAACTGATTGGCAATAGCATGTTATTTTGGACAGGTGATTTGTTATTTTCTGTAATAACGGAACTGTTGTCAGACAAGTAGATAAAATTCAACAGCAAACCAAATCTAGAATCATACACAGCAAATTCGCCAGTGTTAAATTAACACTTCCAGTGTAGACTCAGACACTGAACCAGTGTTAAGTGATAACACTGTAGTGTTAACGCTACCCACTGTTAACACTTAACATTAATAATACTGGGTTGGTGGATCTTAATTGGGGAGGACGGGCTCATATTATGCTCGGACCGGAGTGAATGGAATGTGTGCAAAATAAAAAAAACACTGGGTTTGTGCATTGCGCACTATTCCATTCACTCCGGTCCCGAGCGTAATATGAGCCTGTCCTCCCCAATTAAGATCCACCGACCGCGGCTTGTCCACACTGACAGTGTTCTAGATCTAAATCTAGAACATTTCTCATTTATTTGTTTTAATTGAGTGATTGCTTATATAAAGTTGAGTGATTATTTCAATGGTGCAACACTAAATTAGCTAGCTACCTTAGCAAGTTACAATAAACCTAGGTAGTTAAATTGACTGCTTACCGTGCGTGTGTGCGGTGGTCTGCGTTGCCTGGAATTGGAACTAGCTGCCTGAAGCAGCTAAAAGTTGTGTGTGACACGAGTCATTCTATCCAGCAGCAGCACAGTTTAGCCGACAGAGCACGAAAGCAGAGGTAATTATGTGCTAGTTCACGCATCATGTTTGACACAGTGGCCCATCAGGGAAAAAACATCTACACAGGGTGAAGTAGATTCATGAAACAGAAAGTGTTCTTCTTACTCGCAGATGATTTACATGGGACTTGGGACGTAGACGGTTTATTTCGCAGAACGGTGACTAGTTTGCAGTGCTGTCTTTTACATTCACAATATAACTTTTCAATAAAATGCATAATCGATTCGAAGTTTAACATCGCTTAAACTTAACATTAGCTTTCTAACTAACGTTTGACCAGCCAAAAAGTTAGGTTCAAGATATACATACACGTTACATACCCTTCTTTGTTGGTTTTGTAGTGACGGACAAAGTTGAATGTTGTGCTAGCCGTGTCACTTATTTTTGAGCTGTAGACCTTGCATACTGCCATTCTCTTCTTTCTACCGACAACAGCAAAATGGTCCTTAAATCATTTTTTTTTTCTTTCGGAATCGCACCCTCCATGATAGCTGCCTTGTGCGTTGGCCTCTGTTGGTGGTGTGCTTCGTGATGAGTCCCTATAGTTAGCAGGTTTGCGCACATTGATCTAGAATCCACTCACCCAATCATGTTTAAAAAACGAACCGTAACTTCTCATTATCTAAACAAATGCAAATATTGCATCCCTTAAAGTAAAGTAGTTTCGAGTCATCTATCTCAAGTCAAGTCATGTGACTTGAGTCCCCCATCTCTGGTGCCAACCCAATCTCAACCTCACCATAGTCCCTGCGTTGTTGGACTGAACACATCACACATACTTCCCCAAGCAAGAAAAGTATACTTAATTGTACTTGAAATGTATTTAATTCATTATAAATATACTATATATTTTGAAAGTATACTCCAAATATACTTAAATATATTGAATTGATACTTATGGATAAATATACAGTAAGTGTAGTGCAGGACAAGTATAATACTGGAGTATAATTTAAATGTACTTTTTTTTACTTGACAGTATAGTTTCCCACGATATGTTTCTGATATGTATTTTTCTTTTCCCTTTCCCTCTCATAATAAACCTATCAGTGATATCGGCATATGTTGTTATTTAATAAGCATACATTTTGTTCATCGTTGTACAAGTCTGCATTTTTGTGTAAAGTGTTATTTTATGTTACAGTTGTGCAACATATGCCTGTTCTTAATAGGCATTCTTGTTTGCCAAGTAAAATTATTGGTGTTATCTTGGAAACAAGTTAAAACATTTCTTTATATGTCAGGTATTTTTTCTGGATTTCTGGAGTATAATTGTTTTGCCCAGCCACAATTTTCCCTTGCCCAGCCAAACTGCAATTTCTGCCTACTCTCCTGGATCAGTGTCAAAGTTAGTGGATAGATACAATATTAGAGGACGAGCACAGAGTAGAAGAGTGAGTCTGGTTTGGCAGTACGGAGAGCCTCTGTAACACAGAGTGGTTTCAGTTGAGTGACCCATCTTAAAGCCTGACAGTTTTGAGGAGCTCATTCTCAGTTTGATAAGGAGAATGTTGGTAAGAGACAGCACACTCCAGTGTTTCGGAAAGAAAAGACAAGCGATACTTGTCTGTAGTGTTTGACATCCGAGGGATCAAATTTCTTGAGGGCTGGGTACCAAATATGGCCATCTTCAAGTCAGTGGTCAGCAGAGTTGATGAGGGATGTTAGAAATGGTTGCAGGATTTCATCTGGAGACGTCTCTGGGGAGAAGAGGTTCCATTTGTTCAATAGTTCTGTTAGTGTTGTTTTCAATAGGCTCATGAAATGAGGAATGGATGTATGTCATCAGCCTCCTTTTCAAAGAGGTTTACAAAGGGGCGGTATTAAGAAGAGTTGAAGAGGTGGCAAAGAGTTTCTTACGGGACTGTAAAGAAGCATAGAATTAGACAAACTCAGTCTTGTTGACAGGAGCTCAACAGTTCCACACACTTCTGGAGACCAGGTACTGCACAAGGATTGTGTGGGCAGGGTACACTCATTTGAAATGGTTGCAGCCACAGGGTGGAAAGGATCTGTAAACACTGCCAGGAGAGAAGCGACCAGGGACATAGAACACAGAGTTGACAAAGCTAGAGGAGCTTGAAATGAGATAATCTGAAAATAACTAGGTACGATACTGAAGCGAGAGAGTCACACTCAGTTTCCCATGGTAGCTGACAGATTCAGGCCCCCAGCTCATACCATAAACCAGGACAGCTCATTTGTAATGACTGTACTTTCTGCTCACCCTCACACATTCCATGATATTCCATATAATATGAATAAGTGATATGCACAATAAGTCTGTGGTTGATTGTAAGTGCTACTCTATAATTGATCAGCATTGTAACTGCAGGGCCTGGACTGGACTCTGCACGTTTACCCAGACTCAGACGCTCTTAAACACTAGTTTCCTGGCAACTAAATTAGTGTGGCCTAATAAAGCATGAAGGAAAACAGAGGAATGAAGGAGAAAGTAAAAAAATATTAGGGCTGATTAAGGATCGGAGGAGGAAGGGGAGGATGGTAGCTAGAGGCAGTAAAGACAGAAAGACATGAAGGAGAGAGTGTGTTGGTTTAAGGAATTTATCGTGGATGTTTTTTTCCTTTGTTCCTGTTTGTCTTTGTCATTACGGCGCAGAGCAGGCTGACTGCAAACACACAGGTACAATTTTGGGCCCGAGTCAAGGCGATGAATCATCTCCAAATGAAGATCAATTCGGCAAATGTCTCACTGATAAATCATTTAGGGTTTTTCTGTGAGTGTTAGGAGGATTCATTATAAGTAGGCTTGATGGGAAACCCTCTGGTGAATTCCTAAACCTCTCCCTGGATTCTTTACTCCTCTTTCTTCCTCCTGCTCCCTTTCTTCTATCATCCTTTGTCTTCACCTCACTCTTCCTCTCTATAAACAATGTGTGTGGTCCACCATCATCTAGTTAGTAGGATCATCACTGTAGCAGCCTTGTCCAAGTAACCAGTAACTTTTGGCCTGCTGATTTCTACCTGGCAACTAATGCTCATCCTCTCATGTTGCCGTTTGTTTGAGCTGGGCTTATAGGAAGTGGTGAATTATGCATTGATTTTTTTTGGCCTATGGAGAGTCCAGAAATATGCTTTTGTTTACTCTGTCACTGTTGAGATCTCTACCACATTTTCTGGAAGGATTATGCCGTCTTTGTTGAGGGAACGATCAGATTTTCACAAGAAAATAAAAAACATTTTCAACTGCACTGGAGCTGCAATGGAAATTACTTGAAGATGTCCACTTTCCTTATTCTCTGTGCTCCTCTGTTCTAGACTTCGGCGACAGCAGAACCCAGGCTTATTCGGGAAGATGAGATCAGCTAGGTTCAGCCCAGAGAACCCAGACGGACACCCCAGCGACCCAGATGAAGACGAAGAGGAGCTGCAGATCCAGATCCCTTGAACAAAGGAAACATTGAAACTCATCTGATGGATGGACCAACAAACAGGAGTCTGTTTACCTTCTGAGTCCCACAGACAGACTGATAGATGGACAAATGTGATCTGCACATACACTCACCTCCATTGACCCGGCTCATACCGTTTATCATAAACATTGGCCGATGTTGCTACAGGCACGCAATGTTGCCAAGCGCTACCAGCAGGGGTCAGGAAAGAGTCCTTCCTACACTATGACTGGCTGTACACTTTTACAGTACATCACACACTACAAACAGGAACACTAAACAAACATCCCTCTACATGTCAACCTTCACCACTTAAGACCCTTTAAGTCACACTTTCAGCCACACTTAGTCTAAAGCTAATTTCTTTTCTATCGCTTTTCATCCTCTTTGCTTCTTGTGTTTTTTTTTCACCCAGCGGAGAATGTTGTAATGTATCCTTCCTTACATAAATTCAGAAAGTGTTCTTGACATAGCTTTGATGTTTCAACAGTGTTCCTATAATGTAATGTAAAGAGTCTGTGATATATGTTCAGCTGCACATACAGTTTAGTACATAAAGGGTTTTTAGCCCTGAGGTCACTGTGCTATGAATGTGTGCCTGGAGCAGGACATCATCGTCACTGTATTTGGTTTGAATGAATCTCAGTCCCTATCAGTCCTAAGGCACTAGGTGTATTGATAGAGGATGAGGTTGTTAAACCTACAATATTGACCACCTTACATAGTGACTGGTTCATTCTGCAAGCAATAAGACATCCTCTATCACTAACACCAACTCATATGCTACTAGGTGGATGGACCAATCTATTTGTACCAATGATGATTTGCTAATTATTTATATTGTTTTTTATATTTGACCTGTAAACCAATGTTTTGTATTTAGCTCTATAAATGTTGTGTGTGTATATATATATATATATATATATATATATATATATATATAAGCCTATCTTCGTTTGTCTCTCTTTGTCTCAAATGTGTATATGTGTGACTCTCAAATACAATTCTAGGACTCATAGTGAATCATCAGAGACATTCTACATCCATGGAGTGAGTAAGCAGGCTACATTTGAAAGCCTGTATAATAAGCTTGATAAAACCTTTAGGTCCATGTGACGATTCATCATGCAATGAAAGACAGCCAGATGTCTTTCTTTCAAGAACAAGACATGGCTGACTCAGCTTTACAAGTCAGAATAGAAGACCATTGATGTTGTTTAAATTCTCTGCTCAGTTCACTATCAAGCTGCATAATATACACTGTATTGTCCCTGCAGCCTTCTACCTTGAAAGCAATTGTTTGATTCGTCAGTCTTATGAGTTAGTCTCTAGGGCTACATTAACACAGATAGACATATTTTACCAAATTATTGACAAAGAATGTGATCTCATTGGCTAATAGCTTAGAATTGGTCTTCCTGTTAAAACGCAGCACTAAAGGTGTGGGCCTGATAAATCTCCACCTACTGAATTCTATCTGACAGGGAG
This sequence comes from Umbra pygmaea, assembly GCA_016801145.1. Lineage (NCBI taxonomy): Eukaryota > Metazoa > Chordata > Actinopteri > Esociformes > Umbridae > Umbra > Umbra pygmaea. The sequence continues at coordinate 9,691 of JACXGM010019342.1, forward strand.
CTTTGCAAACAGGATAATTTTTTCCTCATCTTACTTACGACTGTCTGTGACATTAAACCTTGAAGCCTTTTTTTTCTCTCATGCTCTCTCCTTAGTTTGTGAATGATACTGCAGAACAGCCAATCTGGTAGTTCTGTTGAGGTTTGATGATTTAATCCCATTCTTCAGAGAACAAAACAAGTGCTAGAAGAAGCTTAGCTTCCATCACCTGCTTCAGAGTAAACTCTACTACCACAAACAATATGTTGCTAGTGCATGACTGCTTTTTGGTTGTTGTTATTAGTGCCATTGGATTGAACTTTAGCCTACATCCCATGGCTCTTTCGCTAGAACCTAAAGTGATATTCATCCAGGCCATTAACATAAAGTTCATTAACAGAGTGGAACACGGTCCTAAAAGGGTGGATATCTTGTTAGAATATATCAGAATTAAATTACTAATGTCAGTATACTGTAAATGAAAATTGTTGTTTCTGCTGGACCGCAGAAATAAAGCTGGCCAAGAAGAGTACTGTATATGTATCTGATTGACTGAGTGACTAACTACATATTGTTAAATAGCATTGTGGTTAGAGACTCAGACTGTCATTCAGGAGACTGGGCATCAAATCTGTCCAGGGACAAGAAAGAGAAGGATTAGCTTAGGATAGGCTTCACAGGTCACAAGCTTCAGTAGCATCATAGTAAACCAAGACAAAAGAAACACAGATTATAGTTATTTTGCTACGGACAAACTGCAACTGACATGTCATCATAACTCGCTTGAAGTGTTGGACTAAGTCTTGAAACATGCTGCTCTCTTACTCAGAGAGAGCAGGTTAGAGTGAGGGCAACAAGACAGGACAATATTTCTCTGCCAACTATACTTTATTGAACTTTGTGGAAAAAAACTGTTTACGTAAAAAACTAAAATAAGTTATACAACTATCTTTTTCCCAGAACCGATGTACTTAGCATTGTATACAGACAATTAGGATGTCACGTCATGCTTAATTGGTCAGAGCTGCTTCACATGCTGCTATGAGGTATGTATACAGTAGCACGTGAAACTCGTGAACCTAAGTGTTTTGACAGTGGAGTCTTAAACAGACCACACATGCTGATATCACCTACGACATCACCTACAGTAACCAAATCTTTGCATGTCTCACAACAAATCTAGCATTGTCCCATAAAACCTGCTCTTGCCTTGTTTGCCACAATCACTTCTACCTGCAGCCTAGGTGACCTAGGCTTGCCTAGTTTTGCTTATTTTTTGTGGGTGAGTCAACTGTTGTATCAGTCCCATCACACTCCTTTTTTATGCGCGCACTCAGTGTATTTAAATGCATATTTTTTTCTGCCACATCAGTTGGGAAGCAGAGGCTAGGGAGGCATGTAGTGGGGCGAAAATAGGAAGGTCACAGACAGTGCCACTATTGGGCATGTGGTACAGAGTCAGTAGCTTAGACCGCTACACCAAACTCTGGCATGCATTGTGTATTGTTGGCGAATGTGTATTCCTCCTGTGCATGGACTGACTAAAGGCTTCCTTCTTGAACAAGCAGTGCGTTAAGAATCAGACAGCTCTGTGACATGTGCTTGGAGGAAACATGCGAGACCATCCCACACCTGCTGAGGAGTTGCCGACTTGGCAGGGTCAGGGGGAATTAGACATGACCAATTAGGAGGGGAGAAAAATTGGTTAAATACATACATTGTGCATGTTAGGTTGATATTTCCAAATCATAGTTTTACCAAACGGAATAATTTTGTGTTAACTTGGTTCAACTAAACATGGAAATCCAGATGAATACTGTACATACATGATTAATCCTTTCAGATTGTTGTATATGTTCCCAACATGTTCCAACGTAAAGTCTACACAAATTTATTAGGACTAAAGTGCCTGGCGAATGGCCAATATCGTTTTCTGTCAAGCATAACCTTTTTCTGACAACCGAAAATAAACATTTCAAATATAACATTTAACAAAACATTTTGACATTCAAATGGCACCAGATTGCATAAATGACCAGTAGTCATTAAATAGTGTAACTGCACCAGTCCAAATAAATAATGGCCATGCATCGTACACATGTCCTTTCTTGATTTATTCTTCTCTTTTAGATCTAGTCAGCAGACACTGAAAACTACAATAAAATAAAACACATACAGGTCTTAAATTACACATCTCTCTCATCTATTTAAGATGTGTGTGTGTATACACTCACCTAAAGGATTATTAAGAACACCCATTCAATTTCTCCTTAATGGAATGATCTACTCAACCAATCACATGGCAGTTGCTTCAGTATATCTAGGGGTGTGGTCCTGGTCAAAACAATCTCCTGAACTCCAAACTGAACGTCAGAATGGGAAAGAAAGGTGATTTAAGCAATTTTGAACATGGCATGGTTGTTGGTGCCAGACGGGCCGTCTGAGTATTTCACAATCTGCTCAGTTACTGGGATTGTCACGCACAACCATTTCTAGGGTTTATAAAGAATGGTGTGAAAAGGGAAAAACATCCAGTATGAGGCTGTCCTGTGGGCGAAAATGCCTTGTTGGTGCTAGAGGTCAGAGGAGAATGGGCCGACTGCTTCAAGCTGATAGAAGGGCAACTTTGACTGAAATAACCACTCGTTACAACCGAGGTATGCAGCAAAGCATTTGTGAAGCCACAACACGCACAAACCTGAGGCGGATAGGATACAACAGCAGAAGACCCCACCGGGTACCACTCATCTCCACTACAAATAGGAAAAAGAGGCTACAATTTGCAAGAGCACACCAAAATTGGACAGTTGAAGACTGGAAAAATGTTGCCTGGTCTGATGAGTCTTGATTTCTGTTGAGACATTCAGATGGTTAAGTCAGAATTTGGGGAAACAGAATGAGAACATGGATCCATCATGCCTTGTTACCACTGTGCAGGCTGGTATTTATTATTATTATTCTTGGACTAAAAAAGCAAGATCAATAAAGATTTTTATTCAACTTGATTATTTAGTCCAGGGCTAGGATTAATTTGTGTCTATGAAACCTGCTCATATAGGTCTTAAATTAGACATCTCTCAGTTGAGGGTTGAAAAACACAGTGTTTTTCAACCCTCTCCTTGTTCCTCAGTTTAGCTGTAGTCTCTGAACTTGCTCACCGGAGTCACTAATCAAGGGCCGATAATTGGCAGATGAGTTGAATCAGGTTATCAAATACATAGAATGGCCACATGCAGCATGTTATATTTTTTAGGATGTGACGTCTTTACGCTTCATCTATTTTGTACTCAGAATGCTCTGATCACACTCTTATCTAAACTGTTTAACATCATCTGACCTGGTTACACTCTGAAGGAAGTAAATTTAGAACAACACTGTCAAATGGAGCAAGGATGCGAGACAAAAGCAGGTGTAGTATACTTTTACTGAGGAACCGTAATGCAGGAAAATAACAATAAACGTAACTCTCCGATATAGAGACAATAATCGACAAGGTTGAAACAAACACTCAAGCTTATATACACAACTGATAGGGATTAAGCACAGCTGTGTGATTACATGGGTGTGCATAGTGACACCATGGACATGGCTAGAATACCCATGGTAGGAAGAATGAGAACCAAGGCAGTCCTGAACAACAAATCCTCTCAGTACTCAGGTGAGGCCGACCGTGTGTGTGTGTGTGTGTGTGGTCTGGGGTTGGATGTGACAAACACTAATATCTTAATGTTGCCGCCACTAGTAGCATGATTAGCTGGAATAATACTAGCATGGTTTCATAAAGAAATTAGCATGATTAACATGATACTCACATGTTTTAGCAAGATATTACTATGATTAACATGATGTTAGTATGTTTTAGTAAGATATTATCATGATTAGCATGATGCTAGCATTATAAAATATGTTGCTAGCTTGATCCTACTATGATTTTAGTAGGATATTAGTATAATTACCATGATGCTAGCATGATAAACATGTTGCTAGCATGTTTTTAGTAAGATATTAGTATGATTAGCCTGATGCTAGCATGTTTAAGTAAGATATTAGCATGATTAACATGATGCTATTATAATAAACCTGTTACTAACATAATGCTAGCATGATAAACATGTTGCTTACATGATGCTAGCATGTTTTAAGTAAGATATTAGCATGATTAACATGATGCTAGCATGATTTTAGGAAGATATTAGCATGATAAAGATGATGTTAATATAATGTTAGCATGATAAACATGTTGCTAGCATGTTTTTAGTAAGCAATTAGTATGATTAACATGATGCTAGCATGTTTTTAGTAAGATATTACCATGATTAACATGATGCTAGCCTGTTTTTAGTAAGATGTCTATATGATTAGCATGGTACTAACATGTTTTTTGTAATATAACCATAATGCTATCATGATTCTAGCATGATAAACATGTTGCTTACATGTTACTACCATGTTTTTAGTAAGATATTAATATGATTAGCATGATACTAACATGTTTTTAGGAAAATATTAACATGATTATCATGATGCTAGCATGTTTTTAGGAAGATATTAGCATGATAAGCATGATGCTAGTATGTTAACATGATACTAGCATGTATTTAGTAAGATATTAGCGTGATTAGCATGATGATAACATAATAAACCTGTTGCTAATACGATGCTAGCATGATAAACATGTTGCTAACATGATGCTAGCATGTTATAGCAAGATATTTACATGATTTTCATGATAATAGTATGTTTTTAGTAAGATTTTAGAATGATTAGCATGATGCTAACATTATCCTAGTACAGTGTTTTTCAAAGTATGGGTCCCGACCCACCGGTGGGTCGCGTGAGATTAAAATTGGGTCGGCAAATATGTTTTCATAATTATTTTGTCATGGTTCTTTCATGATTAAAATGTTATAGTTGACAGTACACTTCCACAGCCACATGGGGCAGTGTACTGAACTGAGCAGTTGTTTAGGTCAAGCGAGTCCTACAGTATGATTAACACATTGTGAAGAACACGGACGAATCGCGGAATCCAGACATTAATGTGCAATTCAACAAAATAAAAATATAAAAAATCCTAATCTTAAAATTCCAATATAGCCTATTCACATGAAGTTATAATTACCACCCCATATCGCCTATTCTGAAAGTAATGTGAATTTGTAAGCGCATTTTCACCCGAATGCGGTGTGTGTGTGTCTTCCAGCACGCGCCTCTATTGCGAAGTGCTTGTAACATCACTACTTCCTTCCCTTCTACACTACATTCCCTAAAAAGAGACAACACTGTTTCTTGGGAGTTCGTGCGTAACATTAGGCTACTTCAGTGAAAAATGTAATAGCGAACTCTCACGGAGGGAGTGAAATTTGTGCAAAGAAATATGAAATTGTATATGCAATGTGCATTTGTCTACTGAACATAGCCAGCATGCACTTTTAACATAACGCTCCTATCTAACGCACGTCATAAAAGTATGTAGTCCATTCTAAATTGTCCAAAAACACAATGTTCGTTTTTCTCCGTTTCACTCACTTATCCAAATGCTTATGAAAATGATTAGGCTACTATTTAAAAGGGAAACAATGACGAATATCAATAATTTGTCTATGTATATAAATCGCTTGAAGTAATTACCGTAGTCTCGCTCATTGAATTGGACAAAAATAAAACAGATTTTACAGGGCCCTATTGGCTTACCTACATCAGACAAAATAACCTATGTTAAAAAAAGGTGTTCACCCAATGTGCTAGTCGTTAAAAGTAACAAAAATAATTGCCATTTGTTACAGTTTTCCAAACGTTTATTTGACTTTAGTTTCACATAGCTAGTTAAAACGGCAACATGGATATTTTTTTTCTGAATGCGAGTAAATTAATACGAGTAATCTAATATTTGTGGGAAAACCACATCGTCTTGGTTATTTTGGGGATTTAAACATGTTTTTATAAAACACAGGTATGTGGTGATAATACTGTCAATATTGAGAAAATTTATGTTGTACCTATTATTATTCTGGTGACAATTAAAACATATGTATTTTGTTAATACCCCTACATACAAATCAAATGATAGGAAAACGGTATATTTGCAAACACCTATTTTCATGACATTTGGGTCACGATGGTTTGTAATTTTGAAAATGTGGGTCGCCGGAAAAAAGGTTTGAAAAACACTGTCCTAGTATGATGCTAGAATTATTAGCATGTTGCTAACATGATGCTAGCATGATATACTCTGTTGTGGTGTTGGGTCTGATATGCGGTTGGGTGTGCTATAATGTTGGCTGTAGTAATTTGTTGGCTTTTATTGGGTGTGGTGTTTGGTGGGCTGTGGTGTTAGGTATAGCATGTTGTTGGGAATGTTGTGGTGCGGGTTGTGTCATGTGTTGAAAATGCTGTGGTATAGTGATAAGTGTTGGCTGGGAGTGGTACACTTGAACACTTATATTGTTAAGTAAAACCAATTGTACTAGGTTGACTATCTATAAAAGTGCAGCGTCATGTTAATTAATCAGTGGCCTTGTTTATAACCCCCAGGGCAGAACCCTTTGATCTTGTTTTTAATTAAACTCTTTGATCTCTTAACGAGCACCTGTGATGGGTCACACAATATAGCTATTAAAAATCTCCTCAGTTTTATTGTAATTGTGAAGGTATAGCTGTCTTCACACGGCTCTAGTTTCAAAATTATACATCACACAGCTTAGAAACTTATATCGTTGGAATCCTAAGAACCAGGCCGACATTTTGATATATAATATGTCTATGAAACCCTAAAACTGTAGACACAGTAATTTTTAAAGCTGTTATAGTGCCTGTTTCAATGAATGTCTATGGAGAATGTGAGTTCTAAACAAATGATCATAGTGTAAAAACTATTACGTTTATGGCTTAGATTTTGACATTGTTAGTGACAGTAGGAATAGATGAACATTTTGATATAAGATTTGTGTCTGTGGAGTGAAACATGTAGGAGTGGCGGCAGTTTAGAAATTGTTTCAAGATTAGGCAGGTAAGAGCTGCCTCCACTGTAACTACAATCTAGCTAGTCCATTCATTCCTATGGGACGATTTTTTCGCTACAAAAATGGTAATAGACGAACAACCGTTTTATGAAACCATCCACAAAACGGTTTGAATGTGAACGGGAACGAGCCTCATGTTTTGGTACTAGCTTTTGTGTGTAGCATAAAAACTCTGGGAGTAGTGTCACTCTGAAGAATTTCTCCATTCATTCCTATGGGACTCTTTTAAACGCTATTATTTTGAAAACCTTTTTTCGAAACCTTTCACGAAATGAAAGGATGGTTAAGGGGAACAAGCCGCACGTTTCGGTACCTTACTTGTTTTTTTAGCATAAAAACTCTGGGAGTAGTAGCGCCCGGAAAATTCAGCCCATTCATTCCTATGGGATTTTTTTGCCACAAAAACGGTAATATTTAACAAATCGTTTTACGAAACCTTCCACAAAACAATAGCAACTCGATCGGGATTGAGCTGCACGTTTTGGTACATTACTCTATATATTAATTTTTGAAGCTCTTGGAGGAGTAGGGGGGCAAATTTTTTGCTATAATAATAAAATAAAATAACTAGAATTGGTACAATTTCTGGGGAAATTATGTGAAGTGTTCTTGCCACCACTAGTAGCATTATTAGCTTCTTACAGCATAGATCATTAGATAACAGTAAAGACCAGTAGAGGCTATAGAGACCAGTACAGATCAGTGGATCTCAGTGAAGACCAGTAGAGACCATAGAGACCAGTACAGATTAGTAAATATCAGTGAAGACCAGTTGAGACCGCAGAGACCAGTACAGATCAGTAGATATCAGTAGAGATATCAGTTATGCCAGCAGCATAGAGCCCTGTATTGCCCTGCTGGTCTGCTTCTAAAGATAAGCAGGGTTGGGCCTGGTTAGTCCCTGGATGGGAGACCAGTGCTGCTGGAAGTGGTGTTGGAGGGCCAGTAGGGGGCACTCTTCCCTCTGGTCTAAAGATCTTTCCCAATGCCCCAGGGCAGTGATGGGGACATCAGCAGCCGGTTGCACCAGCTGTGCGTAAGTTCAAACATAGCCTAGTTTGAACGTAATTCTAATTTAGGATGGAGTTTACGCACTACTAAACATTTTTGGGTTGCACCAGCTAAAATAGTTCCGACGTAGGCATAAGTTACAACTTAAATCTTACACCTAGCCCTTACTAGGTGTAAAGTCCAACTTAAAACAACGGTTGTCATGGCGCGTCGTTTTGAACGGTGGGAAAATAATGAGGACGAGATATATATACCGGCTGTTTTGCGTCGGCAACGCGTTCTTCGATTAAAATTGCACCCCTTGGATAATTACGATGATATTGATATTTACTCGCGCTTTCGTTTTCCACGAGCGGAGATATTGAGAATTACCGATCTGCTGGCAGCAGACTTGGAACATGACACAGACAGAAACTGCGCTCTAAGTGCATCCCTACAAGTGTGTCTGGCACTAAGATATTTTGCAACAGGATCATTTCAAAACTTGGTTGGTGAATTAGTTCAAGTACATAAATCTACTGTATGTAGGGCAGTAAGAGCCGTCGCGCTATCACTATGTCAGCGCTTTAACCACTATGTTACGTTTCCAACTCAGCTTGAGCAACAAAACATGACACGTCAGAAGCTCTACCAGATAGCCGGTTTCCCCGACGTACTTGGTTGTGTAGATGGCACCCACATCAGAATTAAGGGACCCAAAGACAATGAAAATGAATTTGTCAACAGGAAGGGATACCACTCAATCAATGCCCA
>JACXGM010019343.1:0-18454 GCA_016801145.1 Umbra pygmaea
TGTGTCTTTCTTACCTTCTACATTTACTCTTTTAATGTAACCATACAACAGAAAAAGCCATCCAGCAATTGATGGACACACATTCTGTTAAAAGAATGTGCCTTCTTTCAAAGGTCCAGGTAGCTGTTAAAGAAGAGCTGGGTGCCCAGAACATCTTCAGAATGGGAAGACATGCCATTGAGACCCAACATGGAATAGAAAACCACAGCTTCTCTCTTTGCTTGTTGAAAAGTACTTTACCCTTCGACAAAATAAAATTGCCAAAATGTACAGCATCCGTGAACGTGGCTCTTAAAAGGTAAAGGCACCGGGGTTATATTTTTATTTGTTTCTTTGCCATTTCTGTCCAGGCTTGTGGACACTCTTGGCCTGCACCTTGTCATGTTGAGTGGGCTTAAAACCAAGACAGGCTTTTATTTAACAGTTTGCAACGTTTTCAACCAACCTGTGTGTTTTCCGGAAATGAGGCTGTGCTCTGACCGATCTTCAGTTCTGCAGCCAAATGTATTGTATAAAGCACCAGGTTCAATATTGGAGCAATAACTATGTAATATTTTTCCTCAAAGATTTCTAAATACATTATTTCAGACTGTTATAATGTACCTTACAACAAGCATGCTGTTGAAGGAGTTATCAACCACTGTTTGTTGATGCTGTTACACTTTTGTCTTCCACTTAGTTGTCTTCTTATCTATTTGAGGACCTTCTGTAAGCACATTAGTCTGTCTTTAAGATGAGTCACATGTTACAATTGTTTACAAATGCTGTTTATTACTAAAACGTACATATAAAAAAAGGTATGGCATATAATACACATTGTTTAAGATAAAATTTGACATGTAGTAGTATGTTTACTTAATACTGCAAGTCCTCAACTGAAGCATACATTCATGTACAAGCTCATTTTAATACAATTAATTGGGATCTACTATGCTTTAACTACATGTTTGTCTTTTACTATAATGAAAGGTATCCAAACTGAATGACCCGAGTCTACCGAAGGAAGACCTGGTGTATAGTGCCATTCATCTGGTTGTGGAAAACAGATGCATTCACCACATCCGAAGTTCTAAAATGTGTTCGGATTATAATGATGCTAGAAAATCATTTTTGGTTCAGCTTTTTCTGCTGAAAGCACAGACCAACTTTTAGCATTTTAGCAGTCCTTGGTATTTAGAGGTTCAATATCTGTTTGACAGGTGCTGCTGTAGTTTGATAGGTGATAGTAGTAACATTAAGGATTTTGGTGGTTTCATGGTGATTAAAATTGACAAGTACATAAAGACACAAAAGTACAGACTACATTATCCTGATCTTTCTTTGTCAACATTCAAGTATGGTAACATTTAAGATATTATATTCATGTTGATTAAAGTCAAAATAGACACTTTTAATCATTTACAAATTCTATCAAATGACCAAAGTCTTCTTGTATGACTACAATATTGTGTATGTTCCTTTAGTTCAGGAAAAACAACAAATGTAGCTTTAAATACTTTTTTATTTCACATTGAAATGGGCTTTAACTTCAAACCAATTTTTTTTAAATAAATTAATGTAGTTCACCTTTTACAATCCAGTGTATTCTAAACACAACACAGCTATGAGTCAATGTAAAGACAAACTTCACTGTTTGCATAATTAAGAGGTAGTTGAAACTCTAGTGCCACATTTTTTTATTATAGTAGAACTGGTTGAAATTACTAACCATAATATAAAAATATAGCTTCACATATACAGCTTAAAGCACTCATAGAGCACTTTTCAGTCAAGTCCAAATGTGTGGGTAAAGAAATAAAAGCAGCAATTACAATAAAAGTGAGCATAGTGTTTAGGTATTATATAGTCCAGGAGCAATTATTCATAATGAGTTCTTGTGTGTGAGACATTTCATGTTGCATGCTCACATTCTGGTGAAAAATAACTTTCTGAAGTGTATTTATGTTAACAGTTTCTTGGTTTACTTGGACAATATGAAAGGGACAAAAGGCACCCTGGCTAATTGCAAAAATGTAAATTGGTCCCAGTAACAAGTATAAGTATGTGATGCTCTTGGAACAGCACACTGATAGTAACTATAATAACGAAGAACTATGAACGCTAATGTTTTAAACTATTTACAATGTTGTACAAGATTTACAATGTTTTACAACTACGTCCGACGGGGGAAAGAGAGCGTCAACGACCATGGTTGTGGTAAGACTGGGGTGGTAAGGGAGGAAAAAACATTTAATGTAGAGCAGTGGCCCTCAAACCCTTCCATGGAGGGCCTAGTGTATGCAGGTTTTTGCTTTTACCTTGTACAAGCCTGATGGAGTATCTCACTAATTGGTTAGTATCTCCCCTCACCTGGCAGTCTAGGTCCTAATTATGCTCTAATTGAAGGGAAAGACCAAAAACCAGCATAGACTAGGCCCTCCAGGGAAGGGTTTGAGGACCACTGGTGTAGGGAACAAGGAAGAGCAGAGCTGGTAAGATGAACAGTGTTATGGTTACAGTTAAATAAATAAAATAAATTATACTATTTTTATGACACTCATCACATAAGGCATGACTTAGGGGCTTTGGGGCAAAAAGAAAAATCAACATTAAAATTAAACTTCAAAAGGGAACAACAAGACATTAACATTTCACCCTTGTTGAAGTTGGGATTTAATAGATTCTGCCAAACTGTTTAAAAAATATATAACTTCCCTTGGTGGAGAAATGAAAAGGAGTGTCAAACCTTAGTTGAGGGTGTTTAACAAAGCTGCCACTTAAACAATTAACATATGTAGCCACAACACTGTTCACAAACCTGCGAGCCTTGTCGATCTTCCCCGGATTGGCAACACTCCTCCACCTGCATCTCTGGGTGATGCCAGAGAAGATGAACTTCATGCCTGGATACTGCAAGTAGTGGTGATGCAGGTCCTCCTTCATTCCTGCGATGAGGTTGACTTCATTCATTCCTGCGATGGACTGATGGCGCGGACAGTAGCAAGACCATTGTGGTTATTACAGTAAACCAAACGTTCTAAGAAACTTGGTTATACACTTTTTTTGCACTTCGATTTGCAGAAAATTAACGTGAGCATGTTTTACCTTACCATAAGTGGCAAGCTAACGTTACAGACAATTACGGTACCTTCAGATACATTTACTTTACAAGGTATAGTAATACATATAGGTAATATGCTGTAACTATGGGGCAAATATATATTTAAAACCTAGCAAAGTTAAATCTTACCTCAAGTTATGTAGGCTAGCTTTCATCAGCAGTTGCACTCAGATTGCCAGTTAGTGTGTGTAACGTAGAGTGTAAGCAGCATTGCCAACTCCCAGCTAGCGTCACAGTCAGATCATAGAGTTAGATATCGCCCAGATACCGACCAAAAGTCTATGGCTCCTCATTCCTCCCTCGTCTAAAATTTTCACATCCGCAACCAAGATGTCTGCGCACGTAACGGCAAATTCTGTGACCCAAATCAGATTTTAACAAACCAATGGCTCCACACATGGCTCCATCCATTTATTATACAATCTATGGCTACGACCGACTCGATATTTTCTCTTTCTGCGGCCAGCGTTTCTGGAAATGAAAAGGGGTAAAACCATTTTTAAGACCTGACTAAATTAAATGTAAGACCTCGGATGAAAATATGGCCATTTTAAGACGTTATAAGGCCTTAAATTTAAAGTTCAGAATTTTAGACTTTTTAAGACCCCGCGGGAACCCTGAAATATCCCTACCCAGTTACTTCACCCACTCCACCCAGTTCTTCCACAGACTCCACCCATTACTTCACCTAATTTACCAACTCCACACACTCCAAGTTACTTATACTAATAACCTTATTTTCCTAGTATGACTATTCCAATACGGGTAGCCCCAGTCAACTTTACCTTCAACTCCTGAATCCATAAAGCAAGCTCCTAACATTCACTAGTTTTAAAAACAGTTTTTGTATTTTTTGTGGTTTTAAACAAAGTTACAGGGAGCTTTAAGTACACTGATGTGTATTTCCACTAATGACATTAAACATACTTTTCAGTGCTGAACAGTATGATTAGTAAAACTTTGGTTAAACTTTATTTGGAAAGTCCGAAATTCCATCTGTAGGTGCTCTACAGATAGCTGGTGATAGTCATTTTATCAACAAACTATCTGTTGATAAGCAACTATTTGTTTAGTTTAAGGGTAGGGGTAAGTTTAGAATATGTTTTAGGGTAATGGTTAAATTTAGGATTAGGGTTGGTAGATAGTTTGTTAAAATGTTGCTGATAGTCTGCAGATAATCTGTAGCGCATCTACAGATACACTTTTTGGACTCTCAAAACAAAGTGTTACCAAAACCTTTACTTGGTATACTTATTGGTAAAAACATGTACAATGAAATAAAGTACAAAAATGTAAACATTTTACTTTAATTTACAATTTGAACTTGTTCCTGTAATGGTCAAATATATCCAAAGTTTAATATGTACACTTTAATTATTGCATTGATTACCACTGGCAGCAGTCAGCAACTAATTAAATAAGATCTACAATGCAAATGTTGTTGTAGTATTGTGTCAACTTCCAGCATTAAAATAGCTTAAAATACATATGATTTAAGATATAAATTCATTCATAAAATTCAGTTACTTCATAATATTCAAGGATTGATAAAAAAGGAAAACGTGTTTATGTAGACAATACATCACATCAACTGCTTGTTATTGCATATGTATACATTAAAAATAGGGAGTAGCAGCGAAAGTGGAAGAATGTCAAGCAAAACAACAGACTTCTGTGAGGATTTACTTTCTAAGTGACATGCTTAAGCCTTGTCCATGACTGAAGCCCTATGTTTTGAGACAATTATTGAACATTGGAGCAGTGGTTTTTAAACCCACAGAAATAACTTGGATTTATACATTTTGTCAAACAGAGTCCTTCCATAAGGTCTCCCTCTCCTTTGTTTCTGGTTGATGAAATGGGGGTGACTGTCCAATAGACACTTTGTTTGACCAAACAGTTTGCAACTAAATAGTTAGCCAAATGAATACAGCCCTTGGATCTGTTGTCTTCAAGGTGCTGTGTTCACTCAACAGTCTCCGTCATTGTTTTGCTCTCACTAAATGGTGAGGACATTATTGTACAACATCTTTAAAAGGTTGCTATCCTGAGATTTTCTCCTCTGCTTGAAGACATCTGAGAACGTATAAAATCACTTGATAGCAGAATATGTACTGTTCCTATGTGATCAAAACACAATGTTAGAGAATTTCAGTTACAATTAATCATATGAAACTGGTCAACAACAAGGACTGTGACAATAATAAGTAAAACATTTCAGTTTCGTAGATTTACCTCTGTTTGTACCATTCCTTGTCTTTGCAACCTCATGTTACGTACCACATCTGAAATATCAAACTATAAAAAGAAACCTCTTTAACTTGAATCCCTCAGAAACAAGATCTCTTTGGACATTTTGAATAATAACTAACAGTATATTTACCAATAGCATTACATTGTAATATACAGTTCTTCTAAAGTGATACTTACGTCAGCATCTTTACTGATGAGACCTAGCACCACATCTATGCAAATTAGGGTTCCAGATCGACCAATGCCTGCACTGCAGTGCGTAATAATAGGTCCTGATTGGTGGATGTGCCTCATGTAGGATATGAAGGTCAGCAGCTGCTCAGGCTGTGTGGGGGTTCCATGGTCTGGCCAACCAGTGTAGTTTAGATGGGTTACATGTTGAACCGCTTCGGTCTAAAATCAAAGCACATTGAAAAGACAGTTATTGTTCTGTAGCACTAAATGACTTACAAAGTATCCAAATGATCATGGGATGGGGTTCTCAGGGTGAAGTTTGGTGTTAGGTTATGAATTGAAATAAAAAGCTCTACTATCATTACATCAGACCATATAATCTTCTTCCACTTGGTCACAGAGTCTCCCACATGTTTCTGGCAAACTGTTGCTGAAAAAAAAAACTTTTCCCAACAATGTCTTTTGTTTTGCTAACCTTCCATGAAAGCCATTTTGTGAAACACCCAACATATTGCAGTATGCACAGCTGAGCGATGGAATAATCTAAATCTAAAGATATGGTTCACAAGTTTTTATGATTGCAAAACAATCTTTTAAGCCTTTTATTCCAGATGAGGATATTGTTTTTTATTATATGCAGAATGTAAGCTAAAACACTATTTTACCTCAGCATGAAATCCGACTTTTGGAACGAAGTGCTTTTCACTTTTCAGGCAGCCATTTTTCCTACATTAGCATCAAAGGGAACATCCACTGAAGTGTTCGACTTACTGGTCATTGAAGGTGATGACAGTATGGTTTGCAGAATTGCCAATCAAACTCAGAGGGAGAAATTTGAAGGAAGGGCTACATTTGAGGGTTCACGTTTAGCTGTCAGAGTGACAGCTATCTACTGTATGGAAATCTATCGCCATTGAGCTGTCAATGGTCAACATGAAAAGATTTTTAACATTAAATGTCAATGTAATGTCTTCATCTTCATGTCAACTGATGTATGAGATATACATAGTTATATTTATTTAAAATGATATATTATTTAAGTGTATCTAGCTGGCTGACTACATTATTTTTTTCTTGCAAAATATTAGTTAGCTAATGCAATGTTGGCTAGGTAATGTACAGTTTTGGTAGCATTTAATGAAATGTCAATAGATATGGGTAGGCATGGTGGTCTATTGGATAGCACTGTGGCCTCACAGCAAGAAGGTTCTGGGTTCGAACACATTCTGGGTTTGCAACTCTTAAATTGGTCACACCATTGTAATTGTTATGCATTTCACAGAGCAAAATTATAGTATTTTTAGATGGAGTAGCCATTGATTAGCCAATTTACTGGGTAACGTTCATAGAGGACAATTGCATTCTCCCAAAGTGTGTTCTGATGGTGTTTAGAAACCTACATATTTAGATAATTGATCAACAATGCAGTGCTTTGCAGTCCCAAAAATCACAGACTGCTTACTTCATGTTTTAATGGTTTTTCTGTTTATTTCTTTTTTTAAAGTAAAGTATGGTATCATGCAAAGTTATGTACTGGGGCCACCACAATTCTCATTACAATTAAGCTTGCATATTTTCTTTGTTGTTTAGATCTTTCCCCATTTCTCTTCCCTCACAATTGGTCTTGTCCAATTCCCCTTAACCCTGCATTGTCGACAGCTATGAATCTCCTTGGACAGATGTGCGATGGTGAAAGGCTCTCACGTGGTTCATCCTTACCACATGTTTCTGAGCTGGCTGATTACTTTCATACTTCTCATCCAACACAGAAGCATTTAGTCAGCTAATGCATGGGATGATTACACTCACCAACTATACTTCTGTCACTGAATTTACAGGGGCCCGATCTGCACACAACGTGTCGCTGGAGAGTGATATTGTAAAGTAGATAATCTGACTCAACTATCCCAAATAACAGGCAGCTGTCAATTTAAGCTACCTCATGTTCCAAGCAATGTTGGAGAGGACGTAGTCAGGTTTGAAACACTGAATTAATATTAAATCTTACCTGGATATCTTTGACCTCGATGATGCGAATAACAAAATTGTCCAGCTGCTGATCCTTGACCAAGGTGATCTGCAGCCGTTCGTCCACCATCTCTGCGGTCCGAGGGGTGTCCGGCCAATACCTTTGACATTTGATCTTTCCGCCTTCCACTTCCTGGGTCATCATAGCAATGACATCAGATTTCTGCTCCCAGACCATCTGCCAGAAATCCCCCAGAGTAGTGGGTAACGGTCCTTGGGATGCAATGTACTTGAAGGTCTCATCCTTCACTGTCATGTTGATGAAATTGGCATTTATGTAGCCATCTTTACCCAGGATCACTCTAGTGGTATCAACTGGAAAAACAATGAAAAATGAACAAAAATATTTTACTGGGCTTGAGAAAAGTTATAATGCACTGTGGTAAATACAGACAAATTAATTCCATTTTATATATGGTACTTAAAATTATGTGAATCCCTTGTGCAATTATAGATTTTAGAGTTCACCTTTAAATCTTAATTTAAAGAGAACCAGTCTTTTTTATACGACATAAAGGTTTTATACAGTTGTGGTCAAATTTCTAAGAATGGTACACAAGTATTGGTCTCCACAAAGTTTGGTGCTCCAGTGTTCTTAAATATTTTTGTCAGTAGGTACTATGGTATACTGAAGTATAACTGCAAACATTTCATATGGCTTTTATTGACAATTACTTTAAGTTTCTGCAAAGAGTCAATATTGGCAGTGTTGACCCTTCTTTTTCAAGACATCTGCAATCCGCTATGGCATGCTGTCAATTCATTTCTGGGCCACATTCTGACTGATGGCAGCCCATTTTTGCATGATCAATGCTTGGAGTTTGTCAGAATTTGTGAGTTTTTGTTTGTCTACCCGCCTCTTGAGGATCAACCACAAATCCTCAATGGGTCTAAGGTCTGGGGAGTTTCCTAGCCATGGACCCAAAATGTTGATGATGTTCTGTTCCCTGTGCCACTTAGTTATCGCTTTTGCCTTTTGGCAAGGTGCTCCATCATGCTGAAATAGGCATTGGTCATCACCAATCTGTTTGTGGATGGCTGGGAGAAGTTGCTCTCTGAGGATGTGTTGGTACCATTCTTTATTAATGGCTGTGTTCTTAAGCAAACATGTGAGTGAGCCCACTTTCTTGGCTGAGAAGCAACCCCACACATGAATGATCTCAGAATGCTTTACTTTTGGCATGACACAGGACTGATTGTAGCATTCAAGCTTGTCTTCTCCGGACAAGGTGTTTTCCGGATGGCCCAAACAATCGTACGGGGATTCATCAGAGGATAGGACTTTACCCCAGTCCTCAGCAGTCCAAGCCCTGTACTTTTTGCAGAATATCAATCTGTCCCTGATGTTTTTCCAGGAGAGAAGTGGCTTCTTTGTTGCCCTTCTTGACACCAGGCCTTCCTCCAAGTCTTTGCCTCACTGTGCATGCAGATGCACTCACACCTGCCTGGTGCCATGCAAGCTCTGCACTGGTGGTGGCCCGATCCCGCAGGGGATTCAATTTTAGGAGACAGTCCTGGTGCTTGCTTGACTTTCTTGGGAACCCTGATGCCTTCTTCACAACAACTGAACCTCTCTCCTTGAAGTTGTTGATGATTCGATAAATGGTTGATTTAGGTGCAATCTTACTAGCAGCAATATCCTTGTCCTAATTGTGTGCAAAGCAATGATGACGGCACATGTTTCCTTGTTGGTACCAATGGTTGACAGAGGAAGAACAATGTTTTCAAGCACCACCCTATTTTTAAAGCTTCCAGTTTGTTATTCTAACTCAATTAGCATGACAGAATGATCACCAGGCTTGTCTTCATCAACACTCTCACCTGTGTTAACGAGACAATCACTGACATGGTGGCAACTGGTCCTTTTGTGGCAGGGCTTAAATGCAGTGGAAATGTTTTTTTTTTCTGGGATTGTTAATTTTCAAAGAAAAGAGGGACTGCAATTCACCTGATCACTCTCTTCAAGACATTCTGGAGTATATGCAAATTGCCATCAACACTGAGGCAGACTTTGTGAAAATTATTATTTGTGTGATTCTCAAAATGTTTGAACACAAACTTATTTACAATTCCATATTTTGGTTCATGCATGTAATAGTGCATGTGTATAAGCTTTGGTTGCTGCATCTCAGGTACATTTACATTTTATTGTCGATCCAGAATGACCTACAGTAAGTATACGGACATTGCCTGGAAAAACGTAGAGTACGGTGCTTAAGGACACAATGATATTTGTCCCACATGGGAATCGAAATGGCAACCTTCTGACTACAAAGCTGACTCACTAAGCCATCTGATATCCCATTACTGTGCATGCTTCAACAAAAAACAGAATGCTAAATCAAAATGGCATTCATGGGAGAGTTGCTGTGAAGAAGCCTCTGTTTTCAAGTAGAACCAAACTTCCCATCTTAACTTTGCCAAAAATCTCCTGGACAAACCTGAAGGTTTCTGTAAGTTCATTCTATGGACTGTTTTGGATGAACTCAAAACCCCTATATTTGGCAAGAACCTAACATTGCTTACTACCAAATTAGCCTTATCCCAACTGTCAAGCATGGTGGATGATCTGTGGCTGTGTTTACTCTTTTGGACATGGAAGATCGCACATCATTAAGCTAACCATGAATTCTGAGGTATAATAACACATGGGTACCTAATCGATGGGTCTCTGGAATATGTTGTCATGCTAATCGAATATTCCCAGTTTTAGTGCAAACTGATAATGACCTTATAACACTAATTGTGAGGGAATGAATGAAGTAAAAAGAAATCACTATTTTATACCAATGACAAGGCTCAAAAATAGCACCACACTTCCACGGTAGCACAATGAGGGTTCCTACATTCAAACCGAAGCATTGAGAACTTTGTAAGTGAACAGGCAGTTTATTAAAAAGAGTTTAAAACATCCCCATGTCATAATGCTTGCGCCACCATGCTTCACTGTCTTCACAGTGTACTGTGGCTTGAATTCAGTGTTTTGACAAACTGTCTGTGGCCCCTAGACCCAATGAGATCAATCTTGCTTTCATTAGTCCACAAAATGTTGCACCATTTCTCTTTAGGCCAGTTAATGTGTTGTTTGGCAAAATGTAACCATGTCCACACATGTAGTTTTTTCAACAATGGGACTTTGCGGGGGCTTCTTGCCGATAACTTAGCTTCACATAGGCATCTTCTAATTGTTACAGTACTCACAGGTACCTTTTTTCTTCAACGTCTTTCTGGGTTTGTTCTGCCATTTTAAAGCATTTGAGATCATTTTAGCTGAGCAGCCTAGCATTTTCTGCACTATGTGTTTTCCCCTTTTCAATCAACTTTTTAATCAGCGTACACTGTTCTTCTGAACAATGTCTGGAACAACCTATTTTACTAAGATTCTCAGAGAGAAATGCACTATTACCAGCATCAACAACATTTGCCTTGTGCTTGAATGAGAGTGTGCAGTCATTTGGGATTGTTGTCTATGAGGCCCTGAATTCTTGCAGGTGGTAGAGCTGCCTCCAGGTCATCCAAATTCTTTGGTTGTCATGAACCGCATGTTTGAGATCTCCCCAGATTGGCTCAATGATATTAAGGTCAGGAGACTGTGAAGGTCACTTCAGAATCTTCACCTTTTTCTGCTGTAACCACTGGTCGGTCAACTTGGCCTTCTGATTTTGCTAAACTGTCCAAGAGTGTCCCATGCACAGATTTTATGCAGAAGAATGCATTTGTCCGCCAGTATTTTCAGATAACATGCTGCATTCATCTTGCCATCAATTTTCACAAGGTTCCCTGTGCTTTAGCACACACAGACCACAACCATGCATGTGGCACTGGCGGAGTAAAGGCTTCTTTCTGGCAACTCAACCATTTAGCTCATTTTTGTTCAAGTATCATCATATTGTGCTCAACCACATTGTCTTTTTCCACTGCAGCCTGCTTGTTTCCCGAGGTTACCTGTGGGTTTTTCTTTGTATCTCGAAGTTTTACCTTGCTTGGTATCAAGATGCCCCTAAATCTTCCACTTCTTAATAAATGATTGAACAGTACTGATTGGCATTTGTAAGGCTTTGGATATCTTTTTATATCCATTTCCAGTACCTTATTACGCAGGTCTTTTGACAGTTCTTTTCTGCTCCACATGGCTGAGTATCTGGCCTGCTCAGTGCATCCATGAGAGAGCTAAAAACTCTATTTATACACTGACACTAATTGCAATTTATAATGCCATAGGTGTGGGAAATTAACCTTTATTTGCCATTTTAACCTGTGTGTGTCACCTTGTGTGTCTGTAACATGGCCAAATATTAAAGAGTATGTAAAGTTTGAACAGGGCAATTTGGGTGACTGACTATCCTTACATAACAGTCAAAAATTTTGCATGAACAGTCATATTGTCAAAATTAATGCTGAAATTTCACAATTTCTGCAAGGGTATACAAACTTGAGCACAACTGCACTGTCAGTCAGGTTCTTTAAATAGTCAACTACTATCAATAGACAATCAACATGGTCAAGTGACAATTTGGTTTTCTGGGGCAGTGCTAGAGAAATATATTCAAAATAGCAGTAGACAAAAGAACCGCCCTTCATTATCAATGCTTCATGCCAACAACATCAGCAGACCCCTTCCAGCCTCATAAGTCAATAGGATATATAGTCAAGTGCCAGCCAGGCTTGAGGCATATGGGCTGTGCGGAAGTGGATTTTTATTTTACAGTATATAAAACATTTAATATAAACAACTTAATAGGAGTATACCTTATTTTGGCAGGTTTTGCAGAATTATTTAGACTACTTAAACTGTGCATTGTATTCTCTTATAATTATAATTTTGTTGCACTTTGCTAATTCTACAATTATTGTACATTATTGGCTTGCATTATTAGTGTACTACCACATCCATTTCAATCAAGAAGCCTATGGCAAATAGGCTGTTACTCAATGCTGCAATTGTATCAGGTCCAGCAGTGAGTCAAGTCTAAATATAATAAAAGCTTACTTTCAAAATTAGGATGTCAACAAACTAACAATCAAACAGAGCTTCTTTGGGCAAGTCTGGTATTGTAGTCTATAAATAAATGATATATGCTTATAAAAACTGTTTTATAATAGCCTTATTAATAACTTTTCTAATTCCTACAATGTTTGGAACATTACTTTAGGACAAATCTTTCACTGATGGTGATACAGCTTTCTGCCTTTTAAAAGTCATAAACAAGATGAAATACAATGTTATCTTAAACAATAGTGATGGGGAAAGAAAAAAAACCCTGTTATCAACAGAATCATCCTAGTGCACAGCCCTAAAACAGTGATAATGCTATTTCATGGAGACACTGGACACTTACAGGGGACAATGTTCTTATAGCGATTCTTCTTCTTGTTTTCCTTTGTCTGGCTAACTAGACAGTCATCCAACGGCTGAAGATTCAGCAAATTCTGTTGAGAGAAATTTCACCCACCAGCTACATTAGGGCATGTTGTCACATTTATTTTCTACATCTCTTTACATACTCAGAGGAAACATTTAAAAGTTATGATGCATTCAATGTTGAAACGCTTGTAAATCAACTTCTGAGACATTCCTGTTCAAAGCTTTGGCAGTTAAATAGTTAGGGATTTTAATAGTTAGGGAGTTGCCATTTAAATTCTGGTAAACAGTGCTTGAAGTGAGAAAAAAAAGGTGCCAGTACTCTCTTGCATTGGCAAATCATTATGACATTTGAGATTTCTACAGTGAAAAAACAAAAACTTGGAGATATTGCTGTTACAACAACAATTTATTGTTATATATAACAACATAAATGTATTTATTTAAACAAGTCGTGTGAGTGTGTGTGTGTCCCTTGACCAACAGTCAAACGGTTATTTTTTAAACAATTAATTTAGCTATTGTTTTTCAAAGCATCGATTAATCTAACGATTTGTTTTTTCAGTTCGATTCGAATATCTCTTTATTAATTGACTAATAATAGCAATTTATACATTTAATATAATAAACCAACAACAAAGAAACACAATAAAAAACATTCTATGTATCCACTTCAGCCCATAGGCTATGCCCTTTGATTAAATATAAACAAGTAGGCTAATTAAATCCTGTGTGTGTAACATAAACGTCACTTGTGCAGTCACGGCATGACAGTGAACACACAGTTACATGCCAGGACTATTAAGGGTGCCAATATTCCATTTAAAACCGGAATAGTCCTGGCATGTAACTGTGCCTCACTGTCCCATCGACGACAATCAATGAAGACATAACGTTACAACCGTTTGTTGACTTAGGTAGCATAAGCGTGTCATTTCACACCTTAAATACACAACTATATTACATATAGTAATGAATTACACTGTAGCCTAAAACTTTAGGTGTCGACAACGTATTATAGCCTACTCCATCATAGAGTGGGGAAGTGGGGAGTTGAAAAAAAAAACTTATGGTGCTCGGTCATCTGCAATTGCTCCCGGGTGGCGCCTCTTCTGGGCCGGTTGCACAAACTGGACGTTAAAAAGTTGGTCTTAAATCTAGGTCCGGCGTAGTTACGTCCAAGGTTGAGAGTGGAATCTACACCTGTTGCACCAAATAAAAATAAGACTAGTCGTAGCTAAGTCCAGTGTAAGTAATGCGCGTCCGTGAGATCAGAATATTCTTAGTGATATAGTTGCTAGGCAGTGTTATTTCCTTAATTAATCCAACTAGATAAAATGGACAGAGACAGTTTTAAATGTTCCAACGTTGCCCCCTGGCAACCGTTTCGCTCCATAACCCACAGATTGTAAAATAAAAGAGAAGCTACCATTAAAATACTTGCATTTTATTGTTTTGTAGGGTTAAACATATATTATTTTCATGTAATTGATCCCTAAATTCGATGTGCCTGCAAGAGCATTAAAAATAATAAATCCCGTTTACAAATACAAAGCCAAAGAATGCGTGCGTGTGCTGTGCACTACGGCATGAAAAATGAACTTTAGATAGACAAAGCAATTTGCATCTTCCTATCTTGAGAAAGATAACTGAAAATATATACACCATTTAGCATGAGCAATGGCAGTGAAGTGTCAGTCTTAACAAGCACTAATATTCAATACTGTTGTGATGTAAAACATATTGTTTTACATATTGAGATAGATCGAACAGCTGAAAGTGACTGATCAATATTTGTTTGTACCATACAGTATCGTTACTTCAGTTTTGACAAAAAACACTTTGGCTATTTCCAGGCATTTAATTGATGGGTTCTCTGTCAGTGGTTGAGTACCAGCTATGCGAGAAGTAGCGGTGCGCCAGAAAAAGTGCAGGTAGGCTTAAGAGTAAAATGTAGAAGTGCGGGTTCTGCATACCGGTGAGTACCGCCCCACTTTGAGCACTGCTGGTAGATAGTGTAAGATTTAAGGTTTGGTTATCTACAGTTTACCAAGACAAAACATTGTGAATTTTGGGGAAAAAATTCATGTTAATTTCTTTCCTCTCCTGAAAGGTTACCAATTGCGTCCTAGGAACTTTTTCATGACTCTGGTCATAAATCTAAAATTGCCTTTAAATCTCAGCTCTGAAATAAGTACATTTTAACAATAAATGGACTGCGTTTTTTATAGCGCATTTATCTGACCAACAAAGGCCACCAACATGCTTTACAGAGCCTCACACATTCACCAATCCATAACACAGACGGTGGTGTCAGTCATGCAAGGTGCCAGCCAGCTCGTTGGGAGCAACTGGGGTTAGTTGTCTTGCTCATGGACACCTCGACTTGGTCAGGAGGACCCAGGGATCGAACCACCAACCTTCCGGTTGCTACACAACCTACTTGACCCACTACCGCCCCAGACTGGGTAACACTTTATTTTGAGAGTCCAAAAAGTGTATGTTTAGATGCTCTACAGATTATCTGCAGACTATCAACAACATTTTAACAAACTATCAATTAACCCTAACCTTAACCATTACCCTAAAACATATTCTAAACTTTTTATTTATTTTTTTATGGGAAAGATCAGCTTCAGTATTTGACACAAGTATTGTTTTCGTTCTAAAATATGCATCATTTCCAATCCCACATTTTTTATATTATTGCTTTCTATATTTTATCCCCATCCTAACCTTTACCTGACCAATAGTTAAGACCAATTACATTTCACATTTTAACATTTAGCTCTAGCTTATACATTTTAGGTTTTCCTCAATCATTATTTTCCGTTCACCACATAATTTTTTTAATTCAGTGTGATATTTTTACAATATTTGTAAATCTTATGTGTCTTTCACAGATCTTAGTTTTATTTGATCAACTCTTTATTTAAATTCAATATTGTCCATCTATCTCTTAGCCACAGCCAGACTGGGTTTCTATTTGCCATGTATATTTATACTATACTGTGATGCTTCACATAATTATGAAACCTTTCTATTGTCAATGACTCCACCAATTTTGAATTAAAGATAAATATTTTTGCTAAAATAATTATTAATTGACTGACTATTACTTTTTAAATCTCCAAGTATTGCTATTTGTATCAATAATTTGAGATAAATATAGCATTTTTTCATCCATTCTTGTACCTTTGACCAAAAACATGCTACATATGGACAGTACCAAAAAAGATGATCAATAGACTATGCTTCCTCAGAGTGTATACCCCACTTATATAGGTTTCTATTTGTTGACAGTATTTTGTATAATAATTTGAATTGAAATATTCTAAGTTTTGAGTCTGGTGTCGCTTTGCGTATTAATCCAAAGCGATATGCCACGGGATTGGAACATCAAAAATGTCTTCCCAGCTATTTTGTAATTTATATGGAACAGCAACCAGTTTTTTTGTTCTTAGATGGAATTGGTATATCTCTTTGTTTATCCGTATTTTCTTCATCCATGTGTGATCTTTGATCCATGGTTGACAGACAAGGTCAGACCTTTTCCCCTCTTGTACTTTTTTCTTCCAAGTATGTGGTACTGCTGCAGTTAGCTGATTGTATTTTTGAAGGGAGCGAACATCTCCATATGTTCTTGGTAACTGTATGTAAGGCATCAGTCCACCGGCTTCATTTATAATATAATTTACTAAGATTATTCCTTTTCCAAACATCTTGTCAAAGTATACAGGCTTTTTATCAACTAGTATCTGAGAATTTAGCCACAATAATTGTTGTAAAATTTGGTTTCTATTTTCAGGTGGACAAAATTTAAATTGCAACCAACTTTTCATGGCTTGTTTGAAATATATCAACATCTTAGAAATGGTTTCCTTTTCCAATATCTGAAAATGGTCAGTTGTAATTTGTAGAAATGGAAAGAGGTCCTTACTGAACAATGTGAAATACTCTTATTAGCTTACTAGAGAAACTACCTTTTGTATAACTGATGCTTTTAATGGAAGGTCCAAAGCTTTAATGTTCAATAACTTTTGACCTCCATGTTCATATTCATTATACAAGTATGCTCTTTATATTTTGTCTGGCTTACTGTGTTATGTAAAGTTAAATATAATTTAAAAAACATGTCATTGGGAGTAGGCAAAACCATAAGCATATAGGTAAACTGTGATATAACTAGAGAGTTGATTAAGGTGATTTTACCACAAATAGATAGGTGCTGTCCTTTCCAGGGTAGCAATATTTTATCTATTTTAGCTAGTTTTGTTAAATAATTTTCTTGAATACAACTTGATCTTTCATATGGTATATGTATACCCAATATGTCCACATCCCCATCAGCCCACTTTATTAGTCATCTACACTGCAATGTAAAATTTGAATTTTTTAGTGCTCCAATATGTAATACAGTACACTTATCGTAATTAGATTTTAATCCAGATATGTTTGAAAAGGTATCGAGATCCTTTATAAGGCTATTTAGTTATTCCAACTGTGGTTGCAAAAGGAAACATGAGTTGTCGGCATACAAAGATACCTTTGTTTGTAAGCCATGGATTTCTAGTCCCTTAATGTTGTTGTTAGTTCTGATTTTATTGGCTAACATTTCAATTGCAACAGTAAAGAGGTAAGCAGACAGTAAACAGCCCTGCTTAACTCCTCTTGACAGTTTGAAATCTTGTGTGATATAGCCATTATTTATAATTTTACATCTAGGGTTACTATACATAATTTCAATTTTTTATAAGAGTCTCCAAAATTGAAATATTCCAAGCATTTATATATAAAGTCCAATCAAACTTTATCAAAGGCTTTTCAAAATCAGCTATGAAAACTAGGCCCAATAGTCCAGATACTTCATAGTGTTCAATTGTTTCTAAAACCTGTCTTATATTGTCTCCAATGTATCGTCCATGCATGAAGCCTGTCTGATTAGGATTAATAATATCCGATAAAACCTTTTTAATTCTAAGAGTTATGCATTTGGCTAATATTTTGGCATCACATCATTGCAGTGTAAGAGGCCTCCAGTTTTTTTTAAATATACAGGGTGTTTATATGCTCCGCTTGGGTCCTGTTTCAATAATAATGAAATCAGGCCTTCTTGTTGTGTGTCTGACAATCTACCATTTACATATGCATGATTAAAACATGCCAATAATGGACCTCTTAATATGTCAAAAAAAGTTTGGTATACCTCTACTGGAATGCCATCCAGTCCGGGAGTTTTTCCAGCTTTAAATGTTTTGATAGCTTCTAGCATTTCCTCTTCAGTAATTAGTGCTTCGCATAAGTCTCTTTGCGTAGTTCTTAGTTTTAATAAATATAATAGAACTGCAAGCAGTTTTGGCGGGGTCCAAGCCGTCCCTGGCAAGTCCCCCCTGGTGCAAGTCGCCCCGATGACCCGCGGAGCCCACAAAAGCAGAACCTATAATATTGGAACCAAAGTCACTGTTCAGATTAGGTTGCTACTTTATGCTGCGGCCAACAGTTCATGTAGCGCATTTGAATGAACTGATCTTTGATTT
>JACXGM010019344.1:6604-18553 GCA_016801145.1 Umbra pygmaea
CCTACCCTCCCCCGTCCCCTTCCCCTTCATCAGCTCGTGCACCATTTCCCCTGTGACATCTATGACACCCATAAAATCCCTAGCGGCACCTACCACAACATCAATCCTCGCATTCCGTCCCTTAACCTGGCTACACACATTCACCACACTACACAAAAACGCCAAAAACTCAACTCTTCCCACCACCAATGTATCCTTACCCACCACACACTCATGCTTACACTTCTCCGACAACACCACCCTAAGCTCACACTCCCCTTCTTCCAACACCGGGCCTACAGCCCTCTCCTGTGCCACCTGCACACCAACCCCAAGTCCCCCCACTCTCCGCACCGCTTCCGCATACGTGACCCCATCTACCAGTTTGACCCGCTGTGCCTCCGTCGCCTGCTCCCCACCGCGCCGCCATCTTCCAGCATGCACCTCTCCTCAGTTGCTCTTCCGCAAAATCACATGATGTAATCAGAAAGACTACCACAGAGTTCTTCCTTTTCCTTTTCCTCTTCCTCTTCCTCTTCTGGCGGATCGCAATCAACTGTAATGGAGCATACCCCACCACCTACTGTATCGGAGTGTCTCATGTAGTATTCACTATCAACTATTAACCATATCAAATGGAACAACACTGTCTATAACGGATGGCCAAAAAACTGACTGAACACCTCCCCCTCTATAAGATGTCTTAATATAATTAATAACAGGTGTGCCATGCCCTTTTTAATTACTAACAAGTTACCAACCATGACAGCACATGTTAGCGATCAAGACATGCTCATCAAATTTCGATTAACTGACATAAATTCTTGCATGTCGTTAAAAAATGTATAATTGCCCGCAGGCTAAGATAAGATTCTGTGAAAATATGTTAACTCTATCTATTTATTGAACCCATTAATACAATTAACACCAAGTCATTCAATGCTGGACAACATTTCAGATTAAATATAATGTCACACTATGGCGCCTTTTACAAGTGATGTGCAGTTGTTTCACATAATGTTTTGAGAATGCACACCAAATACATTGTAATCTGGATGTAGCATATAGTACTATTATCAGATCTGTTGGAACCTCAGGAAAGAGAAGCCCCTCACTGCAGTGTGCAATTCGGGGTGTGCCTCAATGTGGGAGGAGTCAAACGTCTATGCAGTGTGCACTTACCATCACCTAATCCTAAACTTAACCATTACAACACATCTGCTGGAACCACTTTATATATTTTTTCCCATCTCCTAATTCTAACCTTAACCATTTCAACACATATTACATTTCTTCCCATCTCATAATCCTAACCTTAACAACGCATGTGCTGGTTGTAAAGAAATGGTGGGTGGGGTCAAATGTGGGAGGAGTCAAACATTTGACTCCGACCACATTGAGCCCAACCCCAAAACAAGAAACCTTGTATAGCACAATGCATAGATGTTTGACTCCTCCCACATTGAGGCACACCCCAAATTGCACACTGCAGTGAGGGGTACTTGTCCGGAAATGACCAAAGTATCTTTACCAGAACAATATTTTCTGTTATGGGAGGTCAAGTTTTGTATGACAGTGGATTTGTATATTACATCACTCTCAATTAATTTTATTAGGCATTATAGTAATAAATTAATATATCTATGCGAAGGCAAAAAACAAAATAATCATTGTAAAACTTGCAACGGAGCATGCTGGGAATTATTATAATAAGTGGTGTGGCTAACAGTGAGCCACATGAACCACACATTTAGACCAAAACTAAAGTGTTACTTTTGTCATGAAATTGGTTGATATAAATCTTTTTGAGATTTACAGTATGCTGTTTTTTAAAATTTTGGAAACATCAGCTGCTTTTCTTAGAAATTAATCAACTGAATATGTTTAAAACACATTTTTCGGGCACACATAAGCATACTACATGATAGAACAGTCAATATTATTATTTTTCCCTTTTTAACTTTACTTTGCTGGTGATGCGTTGAAATTATTCTAAGTTAACACATGTATTTGTACATCAAATTGTAATGGAGTGATTGTCATACTGTAAACTTGAAACACATTACCAATGCTATAAATATACAGCATTCTACTGGCAACTCTGGAATGTTAAGTGCCAACCATAAGAGCAAAGCCCTTCCTGTTTGGTGTTAGACTCCATGGACTGTGTGATATGCTTTCTCACTTTTGGTCTTGTTAAGTTTAAGCCAAGTGAAGAGTTTTCTTCCAAATCTGGTTGATGCATGTTGCTATGTTAGGTGTCTTTCAAACACAGATATATTTTCTAAAAAATATAAATTTTATTAATTAATTACAGATTCATTTTTACTGAAAGTAACATGAACACAAGTGTATGTATTGTGTGTATATAGAACATTTAAGTTATTTAAGAAGTATACTTCATAAACTAAAAGTGCACTACACAGGTTACTTTAAAGCAGTGGTCACCAATCCTGGTCCTGGATATCTACCATCCTGTAAGTTTTCACTTCAACTGCAAATAATGTAGCTTAATTCAGCTCATCATCCAGATAATTAGTAGAATCAGGTGTGCTAAATTGGGGCTAAAGTGAAAATAGTCTGGATGGTAGATCTCCAGGACCAGGATTGGTGACCACTGCTTTAAAGTAATCAAAAGCATACTTAAAATGAACTAGAAGTATACTATAAAGTAAACTAAATATACTAAAAATTGGGCCAATTTAGTTTTCTTAGTATATAAATAGTATATGCATAAGTACACTTCTAGTACACTTAAAGTACCTTAAAATAGTATACATTTATCCTTAAGTATACTTACAAAAATAAACTTGAAGTATTTTATCGTACGGGCTGATTGCTTGTTGCAACAAAATAGTAAAGCTCTACTGTAAAAGCTATATTTTAAATGCATCTTTCAACAAAAAGTGGGTAAACTCATGAAAAGAAAATGTACTTTTGACACAAAGTTCCTCGGCAATGTTTGTTGATTCTGTTTTTAAGTGGTGTCCAGTCTCATTAGCATAATGTATTATATGTTGATGTTTAATGTTTAAAAGTACAAAAAATAACAAGAGTAAGACAAGGTACAGCAATGGATGAGGAAATGGAGATAAAAAAATCCATTTATTTTATGACCGAGGAGATAAGCAAACTCGCCAAACAAACAAAACTTGTTGAACTAATGACCATAGTTAAACAACTTAAAATGCTTATCAAGGAAAAATACAAGAAAATTGAGGACTTAGAAAAAAGGATTGAAGATTTGGAACAATATATGTGGATGGAAGATGTGATTATATCGGACTGGAGACCAAACACCAAACTTATGCAAGAGCAACGTCCGACACAAACAAAGGTGAGGACACACCAGTGCAAGAGTTACAGTCTTTGGAACAACAAGTCATTCTTTTTTTTTTTAAAACAAAGCATGTTAATTGACAACAAAAAAATCTCGGCCTGTCACATTCTTCACTGGAAGGACAGTAGTCCTAAAGCGAAGGCCACAATAGTTCGCTTTGTGAATCGGAAAAGTAAGATTGAGTTATTAAGACAGGCAAAAGAACCGTCTGTAACTGGTGTGTATCTAAATGATAACCTGATTAAAAAGAATGCGGACATCGCCTGGCAGGCACGCATTCTATGGAAGCAAAACAAAATACAAGCCACCTGGACTAGAAATTGTAATAATAATAATAATAATATGTTTATTTATAAAGCGCTTTCTAGTCAAAGTGCTGTACAGAGCATAGAAAATGCAATTTAAAAACAGTTCTAGTGACTAAAACATAACACACACTCGTACTCTCAGACAAACATACAGAGAAATTAGGCCTCATACACCACAGTAAACAGATGGGTCTTTAGCTTTGCTTTAAAAACCTCAACAAAGCAAGCCTGCGTGATGTTCAGAGTTAAGCTGTTCCACAATGTTGGTGCGCGGAAAGAAAATGCCTGTTCACCAATTGACTTCTTTTTAACCCTTGGGACACTCAGAAGACCCGTCCCCTGAGAACGCAGGGCTCGAGCAGGCACGTTGGGTTTCACTAGGTCGTTAAGATACAACGGTGCACTGCCATTTAATATTTTATAGGTTAGCAGCAACACCTTAAAGTCTGCTCTGGCATGAACAAGGAGCCAATGGAGAGAGACTAACACTGGTGTAATCTGTTCATATCTGGAGGCTCCAGTCAAAACACGAGCTGCAGCATTCTGAAACAACTGCAGACTCCGCAGACTTTTCTTTGGCAGACCCGATAGAAGTTACAATAATCTAGCCTCGATGACACAAAGGCATGAATGAGAACTTCAGCGTCCTTAAACGACAGTATTGATCTTATCTTTGAGATGTTCCTGAGATGGAAAAAAGCAACTCTGGTCACTTCCTTAATATGTAAACCAAAAGAAAGTGTCTGATCAAAGAGCACACCAAGATTCTTAACTTGGTCTCTACGATTGATAACACAATCTTCGAGAGACAAAGTGAAGTAATCAAAAGGTTGACCTAGTTTTGCTGGTCCAATAACCATTATTTCAGTCTTAGCAGAATTAAGCAACAAGAAATTTGTTGATAACCAGCTCTTAATAGCTGCAAGACAGGCCTCAAGTTTAGCTGTGTTAGACTCGCTTCCTAAACCTAGTGGCATGTAGAGCTGCATATCGTTAGCATAACAATGAAAAGCTATCCCAAAAGATGACAAATCTGACCTAAAGGGGATAGGTAAAGTGAAAAAAGCAATGGACCCAGTACAGACCCCTGGGGAACCCCATGCTTGACGGCACAGGATTCAGAAAATATGTTGTCATAAAACACATTGAAATCTAAAGTGATAATTTTGGCTGAATGGACCTCCGGAAAACACTATAGTGATCATGGTGAAGGAAGTGAAAGACCTGGATCTGTACAGACAATGATACAAACAGACACTGAACATACAATTTGCTACATGGATGAGTTATTACAATGACATTTGATCATGGCGTCAATGATGAGACCTTATATGGATTTTTCCTTTCAATTTAATGAAATGGATGTTGAGTAATATTTCACATGCACTTGGAAACTATGAATGTAAAAACATTTGACCTCAAAGAGCATAAATTGTATGAAATGGAGAACCACATTGATCCTGATAAAAATTTATATCATAACATCAACCACACCTGTGAGTATTCAGGGTTGCCAACTTTGGGAGTTTGGCTGGCGTGAGACTCGGTAAAATTTCAGTGCGCGCCCGTGCGCGTGCTTGCGCGCGGAGAACACTTTTGTTAACCCTAATTTTAGAAATGTCAGTCCTTGATTACTTAGTATAAACAGTGATTTATGCAAAAAAAACAGCTAATAGAATGGAGACGGTTATTTTTTTATTCTGAAAGCGTCAGAGTCACGCCAGATGCGTGAGAGTTGGCAACCCTGGCAGTGTGCTCCGACTCCCAACCATGTTCCGAATCTAACACTCTAAACTTTTCTCACGCAACTGACGTACAGGTGCAAGGTTTTCAGCGAATCAACGATCAGAGAATCATGCAGTGAGAACGTTTTAAGCAGATGTTACAGCTGTGGGAATACTGTCCTGTCATTAATACGCTGTGGTCTAGTCATCAACAGAATATTAAAGGATTGAAAGGGGAGAATAATTGATTTTGGCGTGACATTTCTTGCGTGTGCGTGAAAGCGTGAGATTGATGCTGAAAGCGTGAGTGTCACGCCAGATGCGTGAGAGTTGGCAACCCTGGTATTACACAAATGATCAATTTAAAAGTAAACTAGTAATGGATGGTACACCTTCAATTATACACTTTAACAGTAGAAGCCTATATAGTAACTTTTTTTAATTAAATACTATTTGAAACAGCTTTCAATGTTCAGTGTAATTGCAGTATCAGAGACTTGGCTTACAACTGAGAAAGAAGCTGATGTAGAACTGCAGGGCTATGAGCTATTTTCAACTATCCGAGAAAACCAGTGCTTGAAGTGGAGCGGTACTCACCAGTACGCAGTACCCGCACTTCTATATTTTACACTTAAGCGTACCTGCACTTTTTCTTGCGTACTACCAGGTAGCCAGTACTAAACATTGGCCCTCATTTATCAAATGTGCATAGAAACCAGTGTAGATCTGAGAGCAGAAATCATCTTACGACAAGACTCACGTGTGATTTACAAAACATTTGTACCACTCCAATTCCAGCGTACGAATGAGCGGCTGTTGATAAATCAGATGGTTGAAATCAATCGTAATTTAAATATCACGCCCACATATATGCACAGATTAGAGGCCTCACCCTTAGAATTTACGACATGGATAATGTCACGATGGCCAGGACTGTCAGGGCTGTCGTGGCATTTGAGCTAATGTGATGGTCTATGTGTTTTATGTATGTTAGTATTAATGTGTATGTGTTTTTGTTAGGTGCCAACCTCTGTGCGCTGGGGAGCGGTAGGCACTTGGTTACTCATTGCACATGAATGGTGCACTTGCTAACCATCCACACCGGTGCGTAATGGGTAATCAAGATGCCTATTTAGTCCCAGCGTTCCGGAGGTTCGGCACGTGTTATTGTGGACTTGTCCCTGTCAGGAGAGTATACGTTTTAGCCATGTTTCAGTGCTTTGTAATTCATTGTAAGTTTCATTATTGATTGAGTCTTCACCTCGTTATGTGTCGTAAATAATGAAATGTGTACAGTTGAACCAGGCGTACGCTCTGTATATTATCTGTGCCATGGTAAGAGCACAGTAATATATATATCCGTTATGCAGTTCCTGTGCACTGTTGTTTTGCAGTGCTCATGTGTACATGGCTTTTACATGTATGGTTCATTAAACAACTTGAACGCTCCTTCCCTATCTGGTCTACAGTTTCTCCACCATCACAACTACATTCTGTGACAGATAAGCGAAATCCAAAAAATAAAAGGAATTTCTGTGAGATAAAAAGACGCTCAGATCTCAGGTGCAGGCCAACCGCTTGGTTTTATTTGGAAGCTTAAAATCAGGCATCGATGTTTAAAATGCGGTGTTGAGGATACTGCTACAGTCATTGAAAGTGATTAACGAGAACCTGAAGTGCATTTTAAATAAATGAATTATTTTCACTGAACATTCCACATTGTATTTTTTGGGTTAGAGAGCTAACCTTTAGATATGAGCAGAGATTGGATACTGAGTAATGCTCCTCAACTTATGAGAAATGACTAAATTAAATAGGTTACTGTATGGCACGTTACTTTCAGCGAGCAAATTTTTTAGTTCCAATTTATAGTTGCAGATCAAATATATTACTTTTTACCAGCACACACTCTCTGCCTCATACCATATCAAACATTTAACTTCCTTGTTTACCTATTTGAAAAATGTGATGGCCAAAATACCATTGATTATATTGTGTTTACTTTTTGATGAAACTGTTCCCAATTAAATCAATTTTGTATTTTTATAAATCACATGAAGTTAGGCCACTGACTTTCTGACCTCTTTGTACTAAATATCTTTTGTTGCTTTGATTACACATAAACGCTATAAAAGACTCTTACAATAGTTGTTCCTAAACATCAACATTTCACATACAATTACTGGATTTATTACAATACACAGCTTTTCTGCATTTATGTTCAATGTCTGGCATTTTTTACACATTTAGCTATGTGGTTTTGAATAAAAGGATTGTTGTTGGTTTAAAAACAACATAACTTTATATATTGTTTATAAAAGCCAGAGAAAAGTGAAGACTAGTGATGAACAATGAATAATTATTTTACATTTTGTACTAAATGATGGAAGTCACCCAGGAGTATTGAATAAAGATGGTTAAGTTTATTACAGCTTTCAGTGTTTAATATCAGTGTTTTAATGGAAATGTGGATCTTTGAGATCAATTTGAGAAGCTCTTTTGATCATGTTTCACATTTTATTGTGTCATGTAGTGTGGGTCGCTGGTCTTGGTCTTGACTCGGTCTCGCCCTCCCTCGGTCTTGGTCTCGGCTTGGTCTCGGCCCCTAAAAGTCTTGGTCTTGTCTTGGTCTCGATACACTCTTGTCTTGGTCTTGTCTTGGTCTCGGGTTAGGTGGTCTTGACTACAACACTGCCTGAAGACTCCCCAGTGTTCAACAAGCTTTTTCTATTCCCAGTCAGAAGGACTCTCTGCTTCTGGCTGACACTGGGTTGCTTGACCCCATATGCAGCCTGCCTGATATGCAGCATGTTTAGTGTTTTGAAGCAGAGCTGCTCTTGTCAGAGGAATGGCTTCATATGGCCTCTGCTTTCAGACAAACATGTCAAGTCTCATTTACACTAACCTCATTTACACTAACAGCTGTGCTTGATTAATCATACAACAGGACCACAAACTTCTCAAGGATCTCCAGGTCACTATCAGTCAGAACAGGAGGGTATTGACTTAGTTTGTTGAAGATGAGGGAAGCCTCAGGGGCAATGTCCCAGGTTTGCCAGGCAGGCTTTTTGCCTTTGTGGACTGTTTGCTCTTGTGCTTCTTTGGTTTGTACTTCAGTTTCATATAGTGACACCAGATGGCTAACCTCAGGGCCAGCGACCATCCATCTCCTCAGGGCAGATGGATTCTCTGTGAGACCAATAGCTCCACCGTCGGCCTTGATGATGGCATTTGCTTGCTCATGGGCTCGATCAAGGGCAAGTGCAAAGAAATTGTGGCAATTTTGTGGGCAACAAAGTTGCCACGCCTGAACTCCTGAGCCAGTTGTAGGTGTTTTTTGTCGAGAGATAAATTGTCCCTGAGGTGGATGGGAAGCCAGCAAGCATAGTTAATGTTGTTGTTGGCAAAGAAATATAGAATCTGCTCACTCTGTGTCTCACAGTAAAGACTAAAATTAGCCTCACGGAATGACCTAATGAGCAAGAAGATCACCAGTTCCATGGAAAGAAGTGCCAGTATTGAAACTGTGGACTTTCTTCTTTGCATTTTTCACACCACTCTTCAAAGCCCAACCTTTCTTCACTATTATCTGCCCTCTCTTGGCAGTGATCACACTGTAAAAAATGTAGCTGTAAAATTACAGTAATGTACTGGCAGCTGAGTTGCCAGTAAAGAGCTGTTTAATTACAGCAGTGTTGCTGTGAACAAAATTACAGCTTATTACTGTATTCTAACAATACAGCTTAATACTGTATTTATTAGAAATCTAGAGTAAATTACTGGCAGCTGTGTTGACAATAAAGTGCTGTGTATTTATGGTTCTTTCTCTAAAGTTTACACCTCTTCAAACATGAATCTGTAATTAATTGATACAATTTTGTTTTTTACAAGAAAAGTCTGTCTTTGAAAGACATCTAACTTAGCAACATGTCTCACCAGATTTTGAAGAACACTCTTCACGTAGACGACATGTAAGACCAAAAGTAAGCAAACACCTCCTACAGTCCATCGAGGCTAACACCAAACAGAAAGGGCTTTGCTATCATGGTTGGCACACAATTTTCCAGAATTGCCAGTAAAGTGCTGTATATTTACAGCATTGGTAATAAGTTTCTATTTTAAAGCTCATTACTTTAATTTCTGACGTTTACAGTAGATTACTGGCAGCAGAGTTGCCAGTAAAATACTGTATATTTACAGCATTGGTAATGTGTTTCTAGTTTACAGCTCATTACTGTATTTTCTGACGTTTACAGTAGATTACTGGCAGCAGAGTTGCCAGTAAAATACTGTATATTTACAGCATTGGTAATGTGTTTCTATTTTACAGCTCATTGTCTGACATTTACAGTAGATTACTGGCAGCAGAGTTGCAGTAAAGTGCTGTATATTTACAGCATTGGTAATGTGCTTCTAGTTTACAGCTCATTACTTTATTTTCTGACGTTTACAGTAGATTACTGGCAGCAGAGTTGAGGTAAAGTGCTGTATATCTACAGCATTGGTACTGTTTATTTCACATGAATGGTACATGGGGTAAATACCTACATCACTGCGTAATGAGTAATCAAGATGCCTATTTAATCCCAGTGTTCTGGGTGGTCGGCACACATTATTGTGAGTTTACCTACTGTCAGAGGAGAGGAGATGTAGAGAGGTAATTTAAGACCTGTGCTGTGCTGTGTGCTATACAATAATATATTTATTGTAAGTGCGTACATATTTGAATCCTCGTTATGTGTCATTATGTGTCCTACAGTAGTTATGCATCATTGTTAGAACCAGGCGTACGCTATATGTATTAGACATGTCTATGCCACGGTTAAGAGCATAGTACTTTTATTTGTAGACATTATATTCTGCAGTTCTGATTAAAGATTATAATCAGCTGTTCCAGTACAGTCCATTTCCGATTAAGCCGGGATAAGCGGATCACACTAAGTCAAGCTGCGCTTTTTCAGTTATCCTGGATTTCTTTATTCTACTTTTGTGCAAGGGGGGTACCTGGGGTCCGTTTTTCGTACGTTGCTTAACACATCCGAGATCAAATGACACATCCAAGATGACTTCCATTGGGCTAATCATGATCTGGCTAATTTGGTTCTTTGAACACACCTGCCGTTTACGATTAGTATCGCTGGATTAAGTCATCTGAGATGATTGCGCGTACGCACGATGCCATAAAAGGGGAGATGTATCGATAGTAGAAAGGTTGATCAGCAACACTGCTATTGGCTGGTCATCATGGCCGAGAGCACGCCCAGATTTTCTCAGCAGCAGAGCAACGGTTATTGCTTGAAGGTTACGAGGAATTTGAAAGTTTGATTAAAACTCAAGGGAACTCCTCAAAGTCTGCAAAAGCCAGGAGAAAGGGCTGGCAAAAAGTAGCAGACATATTAAATGCATAAGTGGTCACCATGTTATGGTTTTATCACTTATTACAGTATTCTTTTATTTTAATAAATACATAATTTAAATATAATTACTAAATGTCAGCGCCAATACAGAGTACTATTTCTGACCTTGCATAACAATATCTCTTATTGCAGGCAAAAGATGACTATCACTGGCTTTTCTTTACAAAGAATAATTTAAATTACACTCAAGGAGCTAAGCATAATGTCTTGTCTTTTATTATTCGTTTAATGTGTTCTTGGTTTGTTTTTTCAAAACACAAATAAAAAATGGTGTTTCACAATTCTGTCCCGTGCAGCTCTGCCACTTGGTTGGTCCAAGTTCACTGGCTGCAGACTGCAGTCATCATCAGGCTGCACCTCCACCACAGAACTGCGTTGTAACGGGTTAGTGGTCCGGAGTTTGGGTCAGGGAATGGCGTCAAAATTCTGCCTGAAGGCATAGCCCCTCATGTGACCAAGCCGGATCCCACCCTAATTACCTGTATAATGGAAAAATTTGCTTTTGTTAGGCGCAGAATAAAATCATGTAAAACAGTCATCTTGATATTTTTATTTTTCGCTTGAGGCAGAGTTGGTGGTCTGCCCGGCGGTTTGCTCATCGTTTAATAGGAGGTCCACTGCCGGCCAAGAGGTCCACTGGCGTTTTGGACCTTGAAATAGTCTAAAATTAAAAAAGACAAACTTTTTTATTAAATATATATTTTATAACTGAATTCAATTTTGAATTTCAAAACAAATGTAAATGTGTTTGTATTGTATTTAAGTGTTGTTGTAACCATTTTTCTAAATAGTTTAAAATATTTTTCATTAGAAATAGAAATCCAGAACATAAGACTAACCTAGTATATAGCCTATACGCAGCTGATGCACTAACTGGAACAACAGTATGAGTGCGTAGGATTCCCGGAGGATCTCTGTCTAATGCCCAAATCACACCGAATCCGCTAGTTGCGTTGCATATGCATAGTTTCGATGCAAAGCACTTTGCCTCATTTACGCATTGTCTAGTGTTTCACAGCGCATGTAAAAATGGAGGAGAAACTTATAAGCGCGGTCGCCGGGTATCCTGCCATTTTTGATATAACAGCAGATGTCTACAGAGACATCAATCAAAAACAATATGCTTGGAATAGGGAATTCGAAAGACATTGAATTAGCAGGTCAGTAACTATAAGTGTTGG
>JACXGM010019345.1:0-12332 GCA_016801145.1 Umbra pygmaea
AAATAATAGCCCATCAGCGCATCTCTAGTGTGCACAACACACAGAAACATGTGCCCACAAATACAGATATTAAACGGAAAGTCCACTTGGCTCAAAAATCTGAGGGGGCACGTGCCCCCTTAGTTTCAATGGGCATGACGCCTCTGGTGGCCAGTCCTCTTATGGCTGTACACAACTACTGTGTCACGTGAATTTGTATCTACACTGAAAATAATGGAACATTCATCCAACTTAAATGGAGAGTAACAATTCACATCTATATTTTTTATGTGTACTTAATGCAAATAATTCAGTTTGGTGTAAAATATATGTTTTAGCTTATTTCTATGTAAATGAATCAATTTGGCATGATCAACAGTTGTAGTATTTCATCACCCGAAACTTGCAGTCAAAAGAACTGCAATGGTGAAATACTTACGTGCTGAAGGTTAGCTAAACTACATCTACGGGAACACTCTTCTCAGTAATGTTTGCAATATATTATCCAAACAAAGTAATGAATTCATGAATGCATAAAGCAGAAAATATTGTAAAGGTAACTGCCATTTGCTTGAGTTGTTGAGGAATCAGGTTCCATTTAACCACTCCTCAGTATAATACTGGTCATGACTGTTAATTAGTTTGAGACTCAGGGACTTTGAACAGACACTGATGGTTGGCCCAGCCTTATGGGTTATGCATAGGTGTCTTGAGCTGTAAGTTATTTAGTATTTTTATGTTTTTTGTTATATGTTATTTCTATGTAAACCATTTTATCTTTTCGTTACAATTATGTCTGTGGAAAAACCAAATAAGAGAAACAAATCTCACCTCCACCCAAAACCAAAAAAGCACCAGCATACCGTTGGGAATTTTGTTTGTGCACCTAAAAATGCTGTCAGAGATTTTGACCACTGGTTGTAAACGTGGCACTGTTGAGCTAAAAAGTATCTGTGTCATAATTGGTGCCCCATGTCTTCAAAATCACTCGACTTAACTAAGTTGGCTAACTGAGGTACAACAGTGATTCTACTTAGAGATTATGCATATTTAATAGCATATTACACATCCAGGCCAACATGGAAGGTTTAAAACACGTCACAGACTACATGGTCACCTGCAGACTGTTACTTCATTCTTTGCCTTACCTAACCACATTGCAAAATTGTAGTGAAGATGGGAAAATACTATTGCCTGTATAACTAGAACAGTTGATCTTTTCAAAAAAGCATAATGTGTTTTTATAACAAATGTAGTTCTCCACAATGTCACAACAAAACTTGATTACTGAAAATCCAAAGTTTTTGTTACTTTTCATTGTACTGATGTTT
The DNA here is from genome assembly GCA_016801145.1 of Umbra pygmaea. Taxonomy (NCBI): domain Eukaryota; kingdom Metazoa; phylum Chordata; class Actinopteri; order Esociformes; family Umbridae; genus Umbra; species Umbra pygmaea. The sequence goes on from JACXGM010019345.1 coordinate 1,311, forward strand.
CTTTTACCCATTTTCTGTTTTATTTTTAATATACTTGCTAAGATTTCAAACACACTTCTTTCACCATGTCATTATGGCATATTGTTTGTAGAATTTCGACGGAAGTAATGAAGTTGTTCCATTTCGGAAAAAGGGTGTAACATAACAGAATGTGAAAAAAGTGAAGTGCTGTAAATACTTTCCGGATGCACTGTATATATATATTTTTTTTTCTTCAATCTTTATTGACACAACTGTAGGAAGCAGGTGCTAGGAGACATGTATGTACCCCTGTTGCCAGGAGACGTGCATGCAGGAGCACTACACCAAACTCCGGCACAGTAAAGGGTTTTTGATGTATTAATAACATTAACGAAAACATGGAAATCTATATATTGTTCATTTGTTATTATAGTCACAATCATTACAGTAGTACACTCAGGAAGGCGGGTCTTAGACATGGAGATAGAACACAACCATTGAGAAATATTGGAAAGGGTTTAACTTAGGTTTTGGATTTCCTTTTTGTGCTTTTCAAAGCAGGCCGGATATAGCAACCTATATAGCATATTGACAAAGATGTTTTAAATGAAGCAACTGACCAGAGTATGTAAGATTATCTTCTATGTTTCAGAGATTAGGCAACGTATGAAAACGTTTGCACACATTACTACTACTATAAGTTGTTCTGGATAAGAGCATCTGCTCAAGGATATAAATTTAATTATATTTTTTCAAACCGTTATTTTTATTAGTTTACCAAGAGTAGGCAGCAAACTGATAGACTGGCTGGTAGAGCCAGCAAATGGTGCAAACATTTTTTGTATTGGAATAACCTCAGCTTCTTTTGCATGTGAACACTCGCTTCTGATGGCGTCAGATGGCTCAGTGGTTGTTGGTTTGATTCCTGACTGTGCCAAATGTTGTTGTGTGGTTCGGCAAGGCACTTAACACTCAGTTGCTCCAGGGGCATGTTTCTGTACTTAATGTAAATCGCATTTCAATGAGTTATACTCTATAAAAGCCCATTTGCTCAGAGCACATAGGGTGGATTGGAATGGACCCTCACTTACATTGGTGGGATACGTAGCAAGTTGGAGCTCCCTCTTGAAGAGCACACAATAAGGGACACATATCGGTTCACACATATCTGCCAAGTAAAAACACAAAAAGATTAAACATTAACTTGAATTGGCATGGATACGTGCCAGGAAACAGAATTGCTGTTCATCTTGTACGCTTTGGTAGGAGATCATCTCATTAATGACTGTTAGTTTTTTTATTAGACTAAACATTGTTGCAAAGTTAATGGCTCTATTCAGACTTTACTGTGAACTTCAGTGCTTTAACATTCCATAAAAAACAGATAATCAAATAATCGTCCTGCTCGGCTAATGCTTTCATATCCTTTGTTTTGTTTCTGCTGATTCACTATTCAATTCTTGATCCTTTGTTTTGTTTCTGCTGATTCACTATTCAATTCTTGATTGATTGAATCCAGGCTGTGTTCTGCTTTTCTTCCGCAGGAGTACACAATTGACATTTTCTTTGCACAGACGTGGTATGACCGAAGACTGAAGTTCAACAGCACCATGAAGGTCCTGCGTCTTAACAGCAACATGGTGGGCAAGATCTGGATTCCTGATACTTTCTTTCGCAATTCCAAGAAAGCCGATGCACATTGGATAACCACGCCCAATCGCATGCTTCGGATCTGGAATGACGGAAGAATCCTCTACACACTTCGGTGAGATGGTTTCCAATAAATAATCACTGCTGGGTGAGTGACGCAAATGAGGAAACAGAGACGGCTTCCAATTGACTGTATCTGACAGGTGGTAGTTATCCATCAACACTGTTTTGACCTTTGGACCATGTTAATTATCTTAATTTGGTGCCTCCAGTTAAGAAATTAGAGTTGTCTTGCCTGGCAGTGCAGCTGTGATGGAGTCTAGAAAACACAGTGGTGTGGGATGAGGGGTAGCTACTACAGCAGCTCCTTAACTCTACTTAATGAGAGGATGAACTGTCGTGGACTGGACTCCTCCAGCAACATGCAGTGATGGATGTTCTCCCAGAATGCATCCACAGTTCATTAATTAATTAGGGAATTAATTGTATCGTCCTAATGCTGAACATAATGATATGACAAAAGGAATTGCATGGATGGGTAATGTCATTATTAATGCTCGCTTTGTCATTAAGAATGTATAATTAGTCTGACTTAAGTCTACCAAACAGTAGGAATCAGATGAGGGGCTGTTACTGAGCAGAACATGTTAGATGCTTCCTTGACAACCTGGGCCAGCACAGCAGATGTTAGTGGTGTATTTTTTATGTTTTGCAGGTTGACTATTGATGCTGAGTGCCAGCTTAAACTGAACAACTTTCCAATGGATGAACACTCCTGTCCCCTGGAGTTCTCAAGCTGTAAGTCTGGGCCATATGCTCTGCACCTCCCCACAGTCTCTCTCACTCTGTCTCTCGCTCACACGCTCCATCTCACTGCATGGCCTCGGCATGGCTGCGTCTGACTGCAGCGGTGGCGGCAGCCAAGAAACAAGCACCATACCATGCCGATGAAGACATCAACACAGTGCGCACTCCTGTTTCCTTCTAAATGGTTACTACTGTGAGTGAAATTGGAAAAAAATCTAGAATGCACGTGAGAGGGGAGAAACAGTGCACGTGATTATTTCTGACCATATAAGGGCGTCCAATTTGTTCCCTTGTCCAAAATATTGGAAGGTAGTCAAATTGCAGCATAAACATACAGGAACAATACAGCATCCAAATGACCACTGTTTTCCTAGTGGACTTTTGAAATGTAACTTCTGCAATCACTGAATTTAAAATAACAAAATCGTATAGTTGACAGAAGTTTTGGCCCTTTCACTGAAAACATGCTTTCGTAAGGGTTGTGATAGTTTTCATTTTAAAATTCTCATTGATAATTTGTAATCTGTTGTTCCACAAACAATCTATCTAAATGTATCTAGTACTACTTATCACGTGATTGTACCACAGGTTCTCTTAACATGAAAAAGATCTTGAACTTATTACCACCTGTCAAGATTTTCTTTCGACAGATGTGTATTAACATTTAAATCTGAAGATATGGTTAGAAAGGAAGACCAGGCAACAGTTTATACAGTATAACATGATGTTATGTGTAGATTTTAACTACCATTCATGGTGTTCTGTCTCATTGAGTTTGATTAGCGTAATATTTAAATTACGTAAATTAGCAGGGTCTCTTATGTAGAGCAACTTAGTGAACGCATACACTTTTTTTATTTAAGATGCTCTGTGCACTGTTCAGTCATTACCCATTATCGATTCCGCCTGGGAAACTGTATATGCATTAACCTAACCATTTAGCATGGTGTAGGCCTGATGTAGGAACTTCTTTATCTGTCTCTGGAAAGCAATCAACAGAGAATTGAATGAAGGTAATTCCTTAATAGTGTTCAGTCATTATTTAAAATTGCGCTTTAAAAAGTTCATCATGTCCTCTACATTAAATCACCTTAAAACTAATTGGAGTGGTACAAAACTATATAATGTTACACCTGTGGGACGGATTCGGTCATAGACCATCAGGTACAGTAGTTATGTCCAGACGTAAAGCTCCACCTCTACCCCTTCCCCATCCAGATGGCTACCCTAAAGAGGAGATCGTCTACAAATGGAAGAGGAGCTCGGTGGAGGTGGGAGACATTCGTTCCTGGAGGCTCTATCAGTTTTCCTTCGTAGGCCTGAGGAACTCCAGTGATACCGTCAGCACCGTGTCAGGTAATGACCAATTTCTTTAACTGAAGTTCTCTGACGTACTCTCCTTTTCTGTGGCTTCAGATTTGGGACTATGCTCTATGGGTAAGTCCACGAGTCATTCCTGCTCATCCATTTTCTGGCAACATGCGTACGCCCTGGTAAACTGACAGAATATGTGTTTGTTATATTCTTATATACAGGATTTTTGTGGTGAAAATTGTTGATACAGAATCAAGGACCTTTCATGAATTTGATGTAATCTTCAGATAATGTATACGAAGTTAGGGTTAGAATATTCACCACCTGTCAAATGTTTCATAACACCCAGGGATTTTCATGTGTTTGATAGAAATTCACCAAGGTGGTATTAAACAGTATTCTACACTATTTGGTCAAAAGTGTATGGACACCTGTCCATCATACCCATATACTCCCCCATTTGAGGCTATACAAGCTGCCACTCATCTGGAAAGTCTGCACACAACATTTTGGAGTGTGTCTGTGGGAGGTTTGACCTATTTAGCCAGACACTGATGTTCGGACGAGAAGGCCTGGCTTTTAATCGCTGATCCAATTCATCCCAAAGGTGTTTAATGGTGTTGAGGTCAGGGCCCTTTGCAGGCCACTCTAGTCCCAAACCCGTCAAACCATGCCATTATGCCTGACCTCCTTTGTCTCCTGTAGCATTAAGGTGACCCTTCACTGGCACTAAGGGGCCAAGCAAAAAAAAGAAAAACCGCCCCAGACCATTATGCTTTCTCATATGATATGACATTTTAGTCATTTTGCAGACACTATAATCCAGAGTGACTTACAGTGAGTGCATACATGTACATTTAAGAAACAGCCACAACTCAGTAGTAAGAGCATTCAATATTTAAGACAGCGAATAGGCAAAAAACACACATTATAAGTGGTGTCTACATAATATTGGATAGTATATAGTGTACATCCAAGACATTATCAATGTTGCAAATATCTCTCACTGTTGAAAATGACTGATTACTCACATTATAATTCACTGTGTAAATGATAAAACCTATAGCTCATCCATAATTAATCATGTCTAATAATGTATAATCTGATCAATGTAATGCCATTGGTAAATGAAGGTTGCATTTTCTATCAAAACACATCATGTAAAACACTGGGTGTTCTAAATCTATTACTCTGTGTTCTATAACCTTTGAATGGTAGAAAAAATGAAACTTAGCTCAAAGCAAATGGTTTCTCTACAGTGGAACTAAAGTGTATCAACGACTTGGATAGAGGCTGTTTCGATTACTAAAAAACCTTGATTCAAAATGATTTGCCTTGAAGCTTCGTTTAATCAATGGTACCAACGTTGTATCGCTCACGGTGTTTCAGCACGGATGATTATTACTGTCGCACACTGGGCTGACGCTGCTGGTGACACATGCAATGAAGACTGATGGCACATTTCAAAATGAAGAGAGCGTAAATAGTGAGGGGCTAGGAGTGTGTCCAAAGTTTGGAATCAGTTCAAATGTAGTTAAAACAAAAACTCTGTACAGTGTGCAAAATTGAACTAGCTTACCACAACGTCAATGCGTCAGCATCTCAACAGATAATATTGAGTCCAACTTAATCATCCTTTCCATCGTATGGACGATGAAACTACACCAAATACAACAACTACCAAAAAAAAAGACAAGAAAATACGTAGTGGTGACCACAATTTGATCTAAAGAGCTGACATGTTTACTATCCCTTCGGAAAAACAGCTGATTTGTTGCGCATCAATTTCTCTCACTCTCTCTCTTCACGGAGAAACAGCTGATTGACGATCTACTAGCATACGTGTAACAGAGCTGTGTGACATTGTAATCAAATAAATGAATGAAAATAGGTTGAGTATAACAAATATTTGCATATATGTCTATATACAGAGCAGTCTCCGGTCGATTATGATGTTACATTTTGGGGGAATTTTTCAAAACAGGCATCTCGAATCTCAACATTCCTGAACATACTCAGTCCTTAGTTGCTACACTCCTTCGCCATTTCTTTCAAACGGTACATGGTATAGCTGTTTTAGACACACCTGGTGCATTTTCAACATTTGTGCAATAGTTAGCAATTTTATGTCTTCCACACTGTTGATCATGTCATCTGTGTCCAAGATCATTTCTGTCCTGAACCAAATTGACCACTGCTTGCTTTTGTTGGTCAGTCAAAAATTTGCCTCTGCCTCCCCTATTTGGTGTAGTCTCTATTCTGCAGGGAAAATTACACAGTTAGTCACATACAGTACTCTGTGGTACACATTAGCATGCAGTATACAGTCATTTGACAATAGAGACTAATGTTTAGTGCATGCTGTAGACTGCAGACCAGTTCTCATTGCAGACATTTGTTATTATTGAGGCCATGGTTGAATTTCAGAGGTTTGGTTGAGTCATTGTTGCTGCCTCAGTTATAGTCGTGTCATGATATACAACATTGGACACTCTTTGCTGTTGCTGCCGCTGTCTCGGGTCTGTGGCTTTACCACATTTCCCCACATCTCTCACACGAGGCCAATGGCAGCCTCTCTGGTGAACAGGGCCGGTTCTAGCTAGGAGCAAACACTGTTCGCCTGGCAACACTTTATTATGCCGGCAACACAAATCATTGCAATAATCATTAATAATTAATAATCATTGGGAATTCATTACAAAGATAGTGAATTGTAACCAAATGCAATTGTATTGTGTGTAAAGAATCAATTAGAGTATGTGATTGCAAAAAAAACATTTAACGTGTTCAATAACAACTTTTCATTGGAAACAGTAACAAATATGTTGTACACAGAATTTGAGAATTTGAATATATTGTCAGTGTCTCGTGAAAACACGACTGGAAAAGCAATTTCAAGCGGCTGCATTCGGACAGTAATGGCAAATCTGAAAACATGGTCTGGAAAAGGGTTACATGGGACATAGAAACAGTATCTGAAGAACCATGATGAAATATTACATCCATAGATTATCTAGTCTAATTGGATCATGTTTTACGGTAATTGGTGTCAATGGATCTTGTTATCGTGACACGTTTATGATTTAAACATGTAATATTGTTTGTCAGTTTCCATACAACTATGTATTCAGAGTAATATAAAAGTTACTTATCATTTTGAGCATTTGTATCAATTAATAGATTGTTGTAAGGAAATTAATAGACAGTCATCTCAGTGAATTGAATATTGAAATGGTAATTGATGGTAAATGATGCTAAGTTGTGTCATTTTGCACAGGTGATTTTAGTTCAATTAACAAATTATGTTTGGTTTGTGTATTGCATCCAAGGATTAAGCATTAAGAGTTTTGAAATATTTTTTTATCATCGGTTGTAAGCTTTGTGTCTAGAGTGTTGACAAATTACATCCAAGGTTCTGAACTTAGTAGTCATGTGATTGTTAAAACATGTAAATAAACCTAGTACAGTTCATTTGTGTTGCTGGGTCATCAAACTTGGGTTTCAGTATGAAAAATAAATGGTTTGTCTAAGAGGCAGTTCACAGAGCTCTTTCTCTCAGACATGCATGGATGCTCTAACAGCTGTTGTCCTTTAAATTCACACAATTCCCTTGGAAAATAGATGCTCTGAAGTCAGTCACTGAAACAGTTAAGATACAGTACAACACAATGTCTTAGAATAGAGTGTAGTGCCTTTAAATATGGAACTGAAAAAAAATGATTGGATATATAGTGTATAATGGGGTATACTATACATTTATCATCCAATTATAACCAGACTAAGTTTCAGAAGATTTATTTATTTTTAGGAAAAACAAACAAACAAACCCATTTGTTGGGTTAAATGACAAGAAAAGTAGACAGTCCATTGTAGTGTGTCTATCTGTTAATGTTTTGAAACACACCAGTGGTTTCCCAATCTAATCCATTCTTTTAGCAGCTAAGTTGACTAAGAAAACATTGTTGTTCAAAACAACAACCTGGGAGCGGTTAGTGGGAAAGAATGACAGATAATTTGTCTTGACTTCTTGGTGATTTGAAATACCAACCTTTTAGTTACTGGTCATATGCTCTAAATGCTGTGGTACTGTAGTCACGGCCTGTCGTATTCTGATTATGATCAATTATACTAGCCGTCATCTCATCTGAGACTATGCTCTTGATCTTCCTCTCAGTCTACTTCCACTATGCCTACATACTCCTCTCTCGCTCTCAGCCACTCTTCTTCCTCTGTCAGACACTTCTCTATCTCTGGCTGGGTCTTGGTTGACATTACAGTACAACATTATTCCTAAGATGTCCATTTTGTATAGATGGTGTCGTGGAAAATCCTTCCACTAAGAAATTGGATGTCTAGAGTTTTTTGGAATTAAATAAGACTGTATATTATTTCTTTTTTTACCTCGACAAGCTTTAATACCATTACCTATATAACATGTAGGGTACACCTCATTCATTTAATTTGTTCCCACAGTTTTATATTTGCTTATATTGTATGCCCCATCCTTTCACTCCATTCTACCAATAATCTTTCTATCTTTGGGTATTTTCCATTCCATCTATAGTAGTGGTGCTATACATAGTTACAATGTCCATAGTATTTGTCCTTGTTCTATGTGTCACTTCAGGGTGGTTTCTCCCCTGTGTGTTTTGGTTTGGTTTTTGTTTCCCGCTCTTTGTATCACATGATCCCATCACATGTTTTTGTTAGCCTATCGGTTCAGTTGTTTAGTCCACACCTGCACATCCTCCCCTCATTTGTTGAGTATTTAGTTCTGAGCAGTGGCATGCCGTGCATTTTACACCTAGGCCTTCACTATCTTCCCAAAATGAAAACGCATTATAATAACCTCACAATGACATTCTAGGGCTATAGGTTATTGTCATTTGGCAAATAATGCACGCCATATTCATAGTGAAGATAAGTTTATTCCATTAGATAAAGGTTATTTAACAAGAGGCTCAACACCTATGAGACTTACAATACACTAATTGACCCGACACGACTGAAACCATAAGAATGTAACACTAGGCATTATTAAACGCACATCCAGGTTTACCACGCACACTCAAAGGCACAGCCCACTAAGACCCCTGAATCTGAACCACAGACCTTATATATACGATCTCAATCAATCAACTTTATTGTCACATAATTACAAGTATACACAAGTAATCAGTGAAATTAGCCATCAACCCGTCCAAGACAATCACCGGGTAGACAGGACAGGACAGGAAGACAGGAATTTGAAAACAATACAGCATTACATGAGGAAAGATGAGGGGAAAAAAAAAAGAGAGCCCCATATTATGCCCCTTCAGGGGTACAGTGTGGTAACCTGAAAAAAAACACCTCGGCAGTTTAGCACATTTAATACACACTCTGAACAGTACTAGCAACAGGGGTGGTGGGGAGCGGGAAAAAGGGCAATGAGACAAAACCAGCGGGATCTGCACATGCTTCACACCAGTAGTGATCTAAAACAAGCAGTAATAATTAACAAGTATTAACAGGCATGGCGCCAGGATGAAGTGTGTCTGTTTATCTCCACCTGCATGAATACAAATACAGTGAATGCACTAAGCCCCGTTAAGAACCTTTAAGGCTAGGGATGGGCCGATACCACTTTTTATGGAACGAGTACAAGAACAGAGTATTTCATTTTGGGTACTTGCTGATACGAGTACCGATAGGAGTACTTTTAAGAACTATGCCAAATGTCACATTTATCAAGCTTAAATCTGCTATTTGTTAGATGTTGATCAGCCAATCCAAATATAGAAAAGTAAATATTCCTAAATATCCAGAAGAACATCATTTACATTGCAGGTCAAGAATGTGTAATATTTATTAGATGTCAAGCTTTACTTCTCCTTCCCTGATTAAGTGAGAGAAACACGTTTGTAAACGCGAACGCAATAGACGTTTGTGTTCGAATTTCTCCTAACTATAGTTAGTTTATAAGCATTGCAGACGTTTTGTGTAAGATGAGAATGTCTGTTTGAAGTGACTTTCTCCAAAACAGGGATAATTACCTAATCATATTATTCTGTTAAGGTATTTTTTTGTTTTATTATAATCGGTACACATTTAGCTGTACTATCAATGTAATCTATTGACCAAAATATAAATAGGCTACATAGTATTTCTTTTAAGTTATATTTCTTAACGTTAGTATGTCAGAACTCAGAAATACCACTATTTTGTTCACCCAGAAGTTTTGCAAACTACGGACATTTGTTTTTCCTCGATGAAGTTGGCTTTTATGGAGGACCAAGTCTGCCAAAATAAGAAATAAATAAATAAATAAATATATGCATCATTAAAAATATTTAGACATAAAAATAGACATAAAAATAGAAAAATAAAAAAATATACATATATTAATCAATATTATTTCCCTATTTATTTATTTCTGTGATCATTTATTTCAGTTTTTATACATTTTTATATTAATTTATTTCCATATTCTTTTATTTTTGTATTTATTTATTTCCGTATATATTTATTTCTGTATTTCCAGATCCTTAAGCTAATGAGGAGGCTGTCAATCAAAGCATGTCACGATGTCACCTTTTCCCCATTGGTTGATCGGTATCAGAGTGTGAAGATCGATTTTACATGCCTAGATTACTACGTTGGCAGTCTTCATACAGTCTCTTGCCAGAGATTTGAGTCTTGGCTACCCTAGGTGAAAATGCTAGCTTTGGTTATTATTTGATTATTAACTTTTTCGCGTGGAGGTTCTTGCTGAAAGTTTATTGCAGTAAGCAGCATCTAACGACACAGAAGTTGACCCTGCTAGTGTAGGAATTTGGATGAAGTGTGATCATTGCCTTAATTTTTCTATATACGATTCCGTTAACGCCCTTCTCATTGTAGCCTATCAATTTCATCAAAAATAGAACCGCCAGTTCAATGTTCCGTTGTCTTGAAAACACACAAACACAAAAACACCAAGTCACCCACACACACACAGAAACTAATTTCGCCGGACCGAGAGAGCAGCTACGTTAGTTAACGGAGCACAATAGGTGACACCGAAGCCACAAATAAACGCTACTAATCGGCACAGTTAGTTGGATTTTCTGTTTGTGACATTGGATCTCTTTTTGGGGTTGGTGAAAGAATCATTTTTCCTACAAACCAACCCCGTGTTGTACCCTTGGTTCCTCCCCAGCTGCGTTTTTTACGTTCACAATCTGTTTCTATCACAGACCGGATATATGGTTTCTATCTCCCGCTCTTGGCTTGCTTGCTATGGCTGAACGATTAAGTCCCGCCCTCTCA
>JACXGM010019346.1:0-13025 GCA_016801145.1 Umbra pygmaea
GAACTCCCACTTTCCCCATGACCCTCCCACGAACGCATATTGAAAGCGCAACTTGTCTGTGGTCGCTAATGAGGCAGGCAATCTGCGATTTTACCCAAGTGCGTCTGGTTTGTAAATAGCCCGCATAGGTTACGTCCGTCTTTGCGACCAATTAGCGCCTGGAAACAGTCGCAAACAGCTTGATAAATCTAGCCCTGAGAGTGTTAATTTATCCAATGCAGCCTCTACACTGTAAGAAATGTGCATCCGCGTTGTCAGATTTACTTAACAATGTTATGTTTGATTTACACAACATGTTGTGTTTCTCCTCAGAAAAACAACATGTTGTATAAATCCAACATAATATTTTCAAAAATGAGGAGAAACACAAAATGTTGTGTAAATCAAACATAGTACTGTTAAGTAAATCTGACAATGCAGGATGCACATTTCTTACAGTGCACTAACAACTGGGTAAGGGAGTATAATCCCATTGGGCACTGCTTAATTTTCAGCTTGTGCAATTTCACTCAAAATATTGGATAGGCGTGCCCAGTTACATGACGTGTTTGACACATAAACAAAACAAAATATTTTGAAAATCTAATGTGAAATGTTGTTATCTTTTTTTCATCTTCAAAGTAAGGAGGCATTGGTAAATTTGAAATTCGTTCTTATTTTGTAAATGAATAGTGTAACATGAATTGGACAAGTCGGGAGTATGTCCCGAAGTTGATGCGTTTACCATACCCGTAGCCACACTTTGGAAGTAACATGACCACTGAGGGCCTACTGAGCGAGGGCGTAGGAGTCGGTTTGAAATTCACAGATAGACTCTCTCAGCAGTGTCCCAAATATGGTAAATAATGTGTTGTTTCAGAGATAATAGGTGCCTACAACCTCAAGCGTCTTAGTTTGCTTACTATTGGTAAGGTGGACTAGATATTATTAAAACATGTACACACCCTGTACTGAATAAAAAACAAAATATAAATATTTCTTTGCATCTTATGAAGAAGATGAATCAAAGTAGATAAAGTAGTGCTTTATTTCTTTGTTTCGATGTAGGAATAATAAAATCTGCTCAACTCACCTTCACAGTCTTATTACTTATTATAACATTTGTGTTGAGTTTTCAGCAGAGGGTGTGGAGTGTCTGTATTAGGAGAACATCATCATAAAGTACGGAAGGTGTGACAAATTGAGTAGGAGGCAGAGTCTATGATATGAAAATCACGTTTCTTCACACTCTCTTGGAACCCAATCTCACTCTGGGCTTCTCTCCATTGATATTACAGAAGCAGTGTATGGGCAAAAAGTAAGACAGATCTGAAAGACCCTTATTTTCTATTTGCTCATAGACACCCAAGCAAAAAAATAGTGTATTTACTATTCTTAAAATTGACTAAATTACAGAATATGTACAGTAATATATTCTTATTTTGTGTACAATTTTCATTAACTGACTGAGACAATGAAAATACTGTAACAACACCTACTTGTGTCAAAGCTGATTATCTCTCGAACTGTACAATATCTGGCGATATCACGTTTACAAAACAAATGACAGACAGGAAGCATTAAGTGAAAATGACAAAATACTTAATCTGCAATGATGTATGACAACATCCTGCAAAAAAACAATAATTTTTGGAAGGGGGAAATGGCTGAGTTTATAGAAACGTATAGGATAATAATGAGAAATATGTACAACGTGTTGATATTGACCTGTTTGTATGCCCCCCAAACATTGTCACATTGGTTTAGGAGCCCTGGGGGCATTCCAATATGGATTTTACAGCCTTATTTTTCATGGTTTACATGCATTTACCCATAATACAAAAAAATAAACATTTTCTTTTCGTGATATATATGATATAATATAAACATCAGTGTTTCACAATGTTGGATTTAATTTATTAGTTGCCAAGAAACTGAATCGAAAACTAAAGGCACTTCACGTTAGGTCAAAGAATGACTTCCCAGAAGGCAAACGATCAAACCTGTGCCAGTCACCCCCCTGACCTTGAACAATGTATGCCTTAGGTTAGTAATACCTGTTAGTAGGCATGTTAAAGACATTATTAAAAGCATTTATAAGCGGAACATAATTTAAATCTGCACTAAGGTATTTGTATTTGGAACCTACTACAACACAATCATATAATGCTATTGGATATGTAATGAAAGTGTAATGAACATGTAGTCAAGATACTTACCAACATATCAAACAGCTGTCTCCATAATGCACTGGAAACTCGCTTGCACATTCACTACCCACCTCTTCTGGTGGGCTGCCTGGATGAGGCGTCAGGAGGCACAGCGGTCAGGGATCCAGACATGTAATTGGTAGGTTGCCAGTTCGATTGTTGTGCCTTTGAGCAAGGCACTTTAATTGAAGTTGCTCCAGGGGATATCAGTCTACTGTAAGTCACTCTGGATAAGAGTGTCTGCTAAATGACTAAAACATAAATGTTGCTTGACGGCATCCTAATAACAGTGTCATAAACAATACACGTGGTCTGCAAATAAAAGACAATGACATTTTATGACACCAAGTTAAAGATGCATTCTTGAAATCTTTTTTAAACCTTTCATTTGTTTGTGGATATAATATGCTTTTTATACGTATGTGCATACTCTAAGTAGAATCCCCAGAATACCTCAGTTCATGTTTGAAAGTGAGGTTTATTTTGATGACATAAAACACACATTTGCACATACTTGACATACAGTAGTACAACATTTTCTGGGACCCGTTTTGGCTAGACAGTGGCAATATTACAACCAGTGCTCCAAAACTGTGGACTTTAATTTAAATTAGAAGCATCATAAAAAATACAAACTGGTACTGTTATTAGTAAAACATTATTTACTGGTACTGTTATTAGTAAAACATTGTTAACTGGTACTGTTATTAGTAAAACATTGTTAACTGGTACTGTTATTAGTAAAACAATATTAACTGGTACTGTTATTAGTAAAACATTATTGACTGGTACTGTTATTAGTAAAACATTATTAACTGGTACTGTTATTAGTAAAACATTATTACCTGGTACTGTTATTAGTAAAACATTATTAACTGGTACTGTTATTAGTAAAACATTATTAACTGGTATTGTTATTAGTAAAACATTATTAACTGGTACTGTTATTAGTAAAACATTATTAACTGGTACTGTTATTAGTAAAACATTATTAACTGGTACTGTTATTAGTAAAACATGCATTTTAGCAGGGTTGCATCTTTAGTCACAAAGCTGAATGGATGTTTCTTACTTTTAGTTTGTGCTGTAGACTGTCATGCTCTATTATTGAAAGGCCATGTTTAAGCTGCTCCAATGTTAATGTGTGCAGAGTAGATATTCTTATTTTGAATTCAAACAGAGTACCATTCGTGTCTGAGAGGACATCAGACCAGCCTAGGCTGCCAGAAGACTAGACATGTGGGGAAAATTAAAATCATACTCAAAATGTCAGAAGACTTAAATGTACATCTAATGGGGTGAATTATGCATGTAAAATAAGCAGCATAACTTATTTATATGTAGATGGAGACCTTGGGGATATATCAATGGTTCAACGCTATATCTGAAGTGTTGCACAAGTAGCACTTCATGTAATCTAGAAATCACATTACTTTCTTATTTCTTAGGTTGGCTCTTGAACCATTGCGGTTAGGTTATACTTAGAAACATCCCTAAATAAATTATCAGGGCTACATTAAATTATGATTGTTATTTTCTTAAATTTAAAATTCCAAAAAACAAATTATTTTATTTAATCACAATAATATGGTTTGGTATGGTAATAATATGGTGGTATGATGTTATTTTTTTCCTAAATACAGTATATACTGTATTTCTGTCATGGTTTCCCCTGTGTTTTGTTTTGTTATTTGTTTCGACTCCACTCCTGGTTTTCATCATCTCCTGGACAAAACAATCTACTATTCACTTCCATGTATGGCCTTCCTGTACTTATTAGGTCTTGTCTCCATTACACACACCTGGTTCTCCTTTACTCATTAGTTTTTGTATTTAATCACCCTGTTTGCTTGTTCATTGACATTCATTGTTCCTGTCCACGGATGTGAAATGTTACGTGTTTCAGTCAAGATTGAGAATTCTGTAAGTCGCAGGTTTCAAGTAGCCTGTAGTTCTAGTTTCTAGTGGTTTTTTTGTGGTAAATTTGAGAACTACTATGAGTTTCTGGTTTCTAGAGGTTGTTGTTTCAATTAGCATGAATGAACAACATAAAAAGGTGACAGCGTTCTCATGGAGTGACATGCACACACAGACTGATTAGGGAACCCAGCTCATTCCCCACAGAGAAGTTCAACGGGACCCTACTAAATCTCCCCAATATTTTTAACTACTGGATGACTTCTTCAATCAGCCTGGGGCGAGTACTCTGTCACAGAGAGACAAGGTGCTAGTGACCATCTCCACCCTTTCAGGCTGGGTCCTGGAGTTTGTGCAGGCCTTCTGGGAGGCAGGGAGTCTGGTCATGGCATCATAGAATGATTTCACCAGCCTGCTCCGGGCCATGTACGACCACCCTCCAGAGGAGCCTGATGAGGAACCCGAGGAGGAGTACTAGCCCCAGGAGGAGGGTTGTTACTAGGAGGAGGATTTTGAGATGGAAACCAGGAAAGTAATATTGTATTCATAGATCCTACGTTCTCACAGTTCTCTCTGGTTCCTGATTCCTTACCAGTTCCTATGTCTCCAGCTCCTCTGCAGGCATCTGCTCTAGGGAGGATGGAGCAGACCTTTACCACCCCTGAATATTTATTTTGGGGGGGTACATCGGGACATTGCTGCATAAGGGAAGTAGTCTGCTTTCCCCTGTGGGCAGTCAGGCAGCCAGATCCGAGGGCATCTAGTTCTCTAGTCAGTGCCCACAGTTCTTCAGGGTTCATAGTTCTCCAGTCAGGGCCCCTAGTTCTCCAGTCAGGGCCCATAGTTCTTCAGTCAGGGCCCATAGTTCTCCAGTCAGGGCACCTCGTTCTCCACACAGGGCCCCTAGTTCGCCAGTCAGGCCACCTAGTTCTCCAGTCAGGGCCCCTAGTTCTCCAGTCAGGACCCATAGTTCTCCAGTCAGGGCACCTAGTTCTCCAGTCAGGGCACCTATTCTCCAGTCAGGGCACCTAGTTCTTCAGTCAGGGCCCATAGTTCTCCAGTCAGTGCACCTAGATCTCTAGTCAGGGCACCTTGTTCTCAAGTCAGGGTACCTAGTTCTCCAGTGAGGGCCCCTAGTACCCCAGTCAGGGCCCCTAGCCCAGTGCTGTTCGAGGACCTGCTTCCACTGTAGTTGAGTGAGGAGCTACCTCCATCTTTGCCAACAGTGTCTACTGTTCCTCCGCCACCAGTTTCTGCTGATGCCCGCAACTGCTGTTTCGCCATCAGTGTCTACCGCTGCTCAGCCACCAGAGTCTACTGCTTCTCAGTCACCAGAGTCTACAGATGCACTGCCACCGTTACCTACTGCTTCTCCGCCTCCGTTGCCTGCTGCCCCGCCACCAGTGCCTGCCCCTCCTTCCTGTCAGTTCTTTGTATCGGATGGATTCACTCTTTAGAGGGGGGTACTGTCATGTATCTATGTATTGTTATGTTTTTTACTCCACTCCTGGTTTTCTGATTCTCCCAGACATTAACTACCCACCTCCATATACTGTAAGGACTTCATTTGCTTGTTAGGTCTTGTCTCCAGTACACATTAGGTTCCCCTTTAGTCACTAGTGTTTTTTTGGGGGGTAAATTTGAGAACAACTCTGAGTTTCTGGTTTCTAGAGTTTGTTGTTTCATTCACATGGTTTCTATTATGAGTGTATATCAGTTGGAATAAACCTCCTTATCATTAAGATTTGCACCTGCCTCCTGCTTACCTTTATGATAACCTGTGACAATTTCTTCTTCAGTTTATAATCCTTTTCTTTTTATACATGTGCAGGACTCTTCTTGCCTCTTTTGTTATTTGACATTCCACAGAGCCGGGATATCAGTCAACATCTACCGGTAGTTCATAAAAATCTCATTAAATTTAAAGTACTGCAAATTTAATTTGAAATCAAGAAAGCAATACTGTACCACTTCATTATATGGCATCCTTATTACAGTGTAATATTGAAACAATATTTTCTAAATTATAATAATGGAAATGTACACAGTAATAAGATAATTGACCTGCTGGTGGTGGTTAAAGTGTTTTAGAAGCATTTAGCTGGTGGCAGGTAAGGTCTATTTATGAAATTAACTTTTTTGTTCACAAAGCTACTGTGGTTGCTGGATGGAAATAAATAAAGCAACTTGCGATCTCTTTTACCAGCAAACATTTTCTTCCCACAAAATGAAGAGATGTACTTAGGCACATTTTCACACTAGAGTCTGGTTGGAATCAAACCGACATCCCTAGGTTCTGAATGTATTGGAGCTGTTGGAAACTCCTGCCAGGGATCCCAGTTGAGAATATTTGCAGTTGACCAGCCTTGAGGAGATAAACACAAGTTCTCTGCATGAGATGAATATGAGAGGAGCCTTCACTCTCTGTCTGAGGTGATTGAAAGACTCTCCACAACCCTCAGCTCCACAAGGAACATTTACAGAGGGACATTGGAGGCAGCTGCTATATACATGCAAGGTAAACACACAACCCGAGAGTCCATGCACTGTATAGAAAAAGCAAGACAGGTCTAAAATACGATCCTTGTGGGACACTGCGGTGGTGTTAGTGCAAGCACACACAAAGACATCTGTGAGTTAATAATAGGTGTAATATCCAGGGATGAGGACGGAGCCACAGGGTGGCCTTTTTACACTTGGTGGACTTATCTTTCAATATTCTCATTGCTAGTGTGTCTGTTTTGTCCTTGTGTATGCATCTCATTACCATCAGCTGAACCTTGTTATCTCATTAGTGTTGTATATATGTTACCCTTTGATCCCCATTGTCTGGAGTGTTAAGGTCCATTGACGTCAATAGGGAATATCATGTGTGTTTAATGAATTTATGAAACAATGTTTACTGTATATAGCGTTGTATCACTATAATCAACCAACCACCTAGCTTTGGATTAGTTAAACGTTTTAATCTCATGCTTTTGAGTAATGGCGAGATGCTCTCAAACAGTCCCAGTAACTGTGCTAAGCTAATGGCTCATGCTACATTCAACTTCATACCCTTTATACCGTTGTTGTTTATTGTTTTTTATGCCTTTATTAGTTTTTTATTTTTTCTGCATTGCTGAACCGTGGCCCAAGAACATGACATTCTTTTAAGTCCAGGAGGATCAGGACATGGAAAAAGCCAGCAGCCGCCATGGAATATTGGTGACTATCAGTAGGTGTAACCCCCAGCCCAGTATGGGCTGACATTCACAGAGACTTTAAGTATGGAGACCTTATATATATGTTTAGGTATTTTCTATCTATTTGTGTCTATTCAGTGCATTGTATGTAGTTTTAAGATTTCCCTTATATTTACATGTAATGTCCCTTTAAGTTCTGTGCTGACACCTTTCTCCCAGTTTGGCTTGGCTAGAATAGGGTTTAGGTTAGGGTAGACATGTATCTTGCAGATCTGATTAGTAACATTCTGCCATGTTAGAGTAGCTAGTTATTTCTTTCTATATAACCTGTATATAAGCTGGCCAAACTGGGGAAGAGTTTTCGGTCATTGATTTATTGTTACATGAATCCATGAAGGCTGTTCGTCCAGGGAGCTTATAAAGGGTATGTTGTGAAAAGAGTGTAGTTATGTACGCTCTGTACATTTATACATAAGCCATTCAGTGTCCGTGCCACTGTTTTAAGAGCACATAGGCTATATTGTATTATTGTTGTGCAACTCACATTCCGAGTCTCCTGCAACTACGGTCCTGTAAGCTCCTTGGATTGTTTATTAAAATATTTATCATCTGTCAACTGCGTCCACTGCCTCCGGTCTGTCTCCTTCGCCATCACTACCCCACACCGTGACCGTAGGGCTGTTTGAAATATATGAAACCAAGGATGTAGGAACAGCAGTGGGTGGGGAGAACATGTCCCTCCTAATGTCAGAGGCAGGAAATGTTGTCCCCCCAATAATAAGAACATTTTGAAAAATATATAATATGCCCCCCCCCCCAATACTCAGTCTACGACCGTGTATGAAATCGCTTAGTGGTTGTTTCAGTGTTGTGGGATGGTTTAAACCCTGACTGAAAGAACATTTCTTGTTGAACTGTTTGTGGCCAGTGAGGCCACATTTACAGACAGATAGAAAATATATAAACATCTGTCCAGTTCCAGAATCACATGCAGCACTTGTACTGGCTAAGGGTGCAGAATATGAAGTCCAGGGCATCTGCCTTACGGTCAGAAACCCAGCAGCTTGGTAGCATGAAGAAGCATCAGCCTGGATATTTAAATATCCTACAATCACAGAGTTTGTTAAGCAAAGGAATGTGAGCCCTTCAGAGATGGTAACGATACAGGACTCCTTCAGCTGAGGAGGTTGATGGACCACACAAGTCATGGAGTGGGAGGTCAGGTGGTTGAGATTTTAGATTACTTGCTGTTTGGGCCAGTTAAGCAGAAACAAGCTTTTAAACAACAAGAATGAAAAAGATGTTTACTTAAGTAACTGCCACTCTTATACAAATTATGATGACACATATACATGATTGATAAAAGTACTTGAAGTTCTTTATTCGGATCATACTCATTTAGTAATGAGCCACTTGGAAGCTGCAGATGATCAGCTGGCCAGATTAGAAATGTAGCCAGGGCAGCGTGATGTACTGTAGTTTAGTTGAACCCCCTTCATTGGATAATACCTTCCACTGGGTCTTTAGAGACTTCATAGTCAGGATAGCTGTTTAAAATGAAGTGTTACAAAAAATCTAAATTCCAGTTTCCGCATTTATTTGATATTATCATATTTACTTTTTGGTTTTGAAAATACGTTGAAATTTGTGTCATAGGATGACTCATATCAATTGCTGTTTTAAAAGTTTTATCAAATGAAACTGGGCTTCCTGTGTAAAGGCAAGAGGCAGAATGAGTGTGCATGAGAGTACAAACAAATAATAATGTTAAAAATGTGTGCGTCCATACTGGGTTACCTGTGTGATGTGAGAGTAGAAATGCCCATGCCCTAAAAAACTCTTTAATCCAATTTACTACAAAATAAATTATCAATGTTCTACTTGTATAAAATAATCGGAATAAAAAATATATTTTTACTAACTGTGAGTGGGCTAATTCACTGCCTCACAGCACATCAACATCAGTGGGCAGGGTTCTTGGAGAAAACGTGATCCATCTTCGAACATCCCGCACATATTGAGGAGGTGTCAACGAGACAATGCTTATTGGACATGACAAAATGGGAGGGGAGAAAAAAGGGAGAAATTGAAACAATTTAAATACCTGTTTCTAAACCCCAAAAAGGGAGGTTTCTAACCCAGTGTAACAAGGTTTGCATACTGTGATAGAGTTGCAACAGAGACATTGCACTAAATAAGGTAGTACATTAAACAAGAATACAACAGAAACACAGTGCTTGAACCTATTAATGCTTCATTTCACTAAATTAATCAATAGGCAATCTCCTGTGGGCAGAGTTTTTATTATATAGCCTCTGCCAGCAGAGGCTAAAAATACATGAAATAATGATATGTCTCGTTCCTGTTGTGTCCATCACTTTGGTCGAATCACGATTTGGGAAAAGGAAATGCTCAAACGTGGATCAAGAAAAATAAACAATGAGATATATTCAAAGGGTTTAAATAAAGGATAAAAATGTCTTCTTCTACCGTACAAGGCAGGCAGAATATATTCTAACATATATTATTATGTAAGGACACAGAGGCGAACGTACACTGCTGACCAAATTAAGCAAGATATATTTCTGTATACATGAATCATAAGGATAGTTTTGAACTAGATTATGATATTAACTATAAAGATATAGTTTGGTACCTGGGGTTGATTGCACTACTAGAACATGATATTAACTATAAAGGTATAGTTTGGCACCTGGGATTGATTGCACTACTAGAACATGATATTAACTATAAAGGTATTCAACATTCACGCCCTAAATTATTTAAATATAGATCTGAGAGCAAGGTAATTAAGGTTTTACAGCTTAGCAATGATGATTTTAATGAAATAACATCTCTTCAATGAGGTAGGACATCAGGTAGAATGAATCATCATATTTGATTAATCGAGATCCCTATAGATTGGAAAGCTGCTGCAATAATCCCCCTATTCAAAGAGGGGACACTTTAGACACAAACTGCTACAGACCAATCTCCATCCTGCTCTGCCTCTCAAAAGTCTTCAAAAGACTCAATAATAATCAAAATATCAAGCATTTCCAATCCCACCACAGCCTCTCTAAATTGCAATCCGGTTTCTAAGCCGGTCGTGGGTGCACCTCAGCCACACACAAGGTCCCAAACAACATCATAATTGCTAGTGACCAAAGACACTACTGTGCAGCAGTCTTCATTGATCTGCTGTCCAGACCTCTAGCTGTCTCTATGGGGGTACCTCAGGGTTCAATTCTTGGGCTAACTCTATTTTCTGTATATGTCCACGATGTTGCTCTTACTGCAGGCGACTCTATGATTCACCTCTATGTAGACAACACCATTCTTTATACCTTCCGGCCCGACAATGGACACTGTTAAAAAACCTCCAAAAAAAGCTTTGATAACATACAACATTCCTTCCATGGCCTCCAATTACTTTCAAATTCTAGTAAAACTAAATGTGTGCTCTTCAACCGATCACACTCTGAACCTGCCTAGACTTTGGTAATGTAATTTACAGATCTGCCTCACACTCTCTCCTTAGAAAATTTGATGTTGTATACCACAGCGCCATCTGTTTTGTCACCAATGCTCCATATAACACCCATCACTGCAACATCGGATGGCCTTCACTACACACCCGTCAACCAACACACTGGCAAAACCCCACCTAACCTAAGATGATAAATCTTCAGAGAATCTCCAGAGCACCAGCCTCTCTTAATCTACGTTTAAGCAGGTATATATCTGATTGCCACAAAAGCCTGCACCTCCTTCGGCCACCTCTCCTTCCATTTCTCCGCTGCTAATGATTGAAACTAACTGCAAAAATCCTTAAAGCTTGAATCCACTGTCCCTCTAAATACCTTTAAAGTACTATTATCAAATCTACTGTCAGACCAGTGTACATGTTGATTCCACCCGCTCTTTTTGGCCGTTATTGCATTTTGCACACTCTGACCCGCACAGCTGTCTTTGTATGTTTTGCACACTCCCTTTCCCACAGCATCGGTCATTATGCCACCTACTCTAGTTTTATTTCTGCACTGCCACTTTGTATTCCGATTAATCTACCTCTCTATCTCAGACCCTAACTTTCCACTGACTGTATAGTATACTGCCACGCCACTTTTCTTACCTTGCACTACCTGTACAAATTCTGCACAACGTATTCTTGTTTTATTTTATTCTGTCCTTCATTTTTGTGTAATTCATGTGTAACTTTATGTTGTTGCACCTCTGCGCTTTATCTTGGCCATGTTGTAGTTTCAAATGAGATACTGTTCTCAACGTGCTTACCTGGTAAATAAAGGTTAAAAAATAATAATAATAGAATAAAAAAATATTCATGCCCTAAAACAGGTCACTATTGGGGGGAAATGGTTATATTACCATATATAAAGAAGATCTTATATACAATATATAAAGATGATTTCTATCACTGTTAACTGATTCTCAAGGAAAAGTTCATAAATGCACCTCTCAAGATTGTATGAAGTTCTATATCTTTGATGATAGAAACATCTTGATAATTTCTAACCATTTCATTTTCAAGAATCAGCTTGTATAAACCGCAGAGAATTTCATTCAGGAGAGCCATATTTCTGGTAAGAAGTGTTTTTTTACCTGTGAATTTAATTGACTTCATCAGAATACATTTCAGCACAGGACTGCTGTATATTTCCTATTCTAACAAAATTGTCATAGGTAAACTGACAGAGCAACAAACAATATCATAACTTAGTTACACTGTGTGGATTCATATAACCCACTAGTGTTGGAATTTATTCTCTGTGATGTATGAATACTTCAGAGGAACCGTTTGAAGGTAGACATTTCCTCTCATTTTTCAATGCAGGGTTTCAATTACTGATAGAGGCATGAACATAGATCATGGGTCTGGAGATTACATTTTTTAAATGATTCTTTGATGGTTTCTGATATAAATTTGTAATATCTATGCCATCATAGTCATTTCCCATTGTAAAGTATGTCCAGGTCTGATGGTCAATGCGATAGATCTCTGTGTTGCTATAGATATCTGTGGATAGACAAAAACACATATTTATTCATTTATTAAATAATTTGAAACATTAATAGTATTCCCCTATTTTTACCATTATTTTACCAGGCAAGTTGACTTTGAAAAGCTTCTCATTTACAGTAAAGGCCTGGGGAGAAGTGGGGGGAGGGAAGAGGATGGAAGAGCCAATCGAAAGCTGGAGATGATTAGGCAGCCATGATGGTATGATGGCCAGACTGGACATTCGTCTATAACACTGAGGTTAACACCCCTACTCTTACGAATGGTGCCATTGGATCTTTAGTGACCACAGAGAGTCAGGACACCCGTTTAACATCCCATCTAAAAGATGGCACCCTACGCAGGGCAGATTTCCCCATCAGAGCCCTGGGGCATTGGGAATGATCTTTAGACCAAAGGGAAGAGTGCCCCCTACTGGCCCTCTAACACCACTTCCAGCAGCACTGGTCTCCCATCCAGGGACTTACCAGGCCCGACCCTGCTTAGCTTTAGAAGGAAACCAGCACTGGAATCCTTAAATTACATTTTACATAAAGTTAAGTGCCTTGATCAGGGACACAATGACATTTGGCACAGTCGGGAATCAAACCGGCAAACTTTCGACTACCTGTCTGACTCCCTAAACTCTGAGCCATCTGCGCCCCTGCTGGAATACAGGGTATGCTGTAGGCTATGTGGCCTTATGCCATGGGC
>JACXGM010019347.1:0-18452 GCA_016801145.1 Umbra pygmaea
CACACGCACACGCACACTCACACGCACACTCACACGCACACTCACACGCACACTCACACGCACACGCACACGCACACGCACACGCACACGCACACTCTTATACTCACATCTTTTCAATCAGCTCCTTCTCATCCAAGGCTCCAGAAATATCCCTTTTGTTCCCCAAAACTAGAACCTAAAAAAATTCAAAGCACATTATAGGCCAATGTTCCAGTTCTTAGGCTTTTGTCCTGCAAACCCAATTCCATTTTCATTTAACATCACACAGGCTTTATAGCAGCTGCAAAGATCATCCAGACAGGCTCTGAGGATATCGGTACACGGCCCGGGGCTGAGTCATTTGAGGTGGTCATTCAAATGGTGATTGAAGGCCAATATCTGC
This sequence comes from Umbra pygmaea, assembly GCA_016801145.1. Classification (NCBI taxonomy): domain Eukaryota; kingdom Metazoa; phylum Chordata; class Actinopteri; order Esociformes; family Umbridae; genus Umbra; species Umbra pygmaea. The sequence goes on from JACXGM010019347.1 coordinate 383, forward strand.
TCATTGGCTGAAAAAAGGCAGCTCCCAAGCATTGATGCGCGTGAGGGAGTAGCTAGCCACAGTCAGAAGAATGTTCTCAATCTTCCCTCATTCACTTAAACTGTCAGACAGCTACACTGCACACAGCTTTAAAGAAACAGCTCTTTCTAATGCCCTGAGTCTCAGGCCTCCTCCATGTTGTCTATGTGAACAGCGCGCTTACAGACTCTCCTAATGGTACTCGGAGAATCATTTGCCATCTTGTATAGATCCCACTACTAATGGTCTTCCTCCTTAGTCGATACATGTCTGGCCAAGACAAAGACACACAAGGCCCTCGCTGCTTCCAGTACTATGCCACTAGCCTGTGAGATGATAGTAAAACATGCCCCTCTAGCCTGTGAGATGCTAGTGAAATACACACCTCATGCCTGTGAGATGCTATTAAAATACACCCCTCTAGCCTGTAAGATGCTATTAAAATACACCCCTCTAGCCTGTGAGGTGCTAGTAAAACACGCCCCTTTAGCCTGTGAGATGCTAGTAACACACCCCTTTAGCCTGTGAGATGCCATTAAAATACATCCCTTTAGCCTGTGAGATGCTAGTAAAATACACTCCTCTAGCCTGTGAGATGCTAGTAAAACACACCCCTGTAGCCTGTGAGATGCCAGTAAAATACACCCCTTTACCATATGAGATGCCAGTAAAATACATCCCTTTAGCCTGTGAGATGCCAGTAAAATACACCCCTTTACCCTGTGAGATGCCAGTAAAATACACCCCTTTACCCTGTGAGATGCCAGTAAAATACACCCCTTTACCCAGTGAGATGCTAGTAAAATACACCCCTTTACCCAGTGAGATGCTAGTAAAATACATCCCTCTAGGAGATATCAACAAAGCTAATGTCAGAGTGACTGGAGCACTTTATTTAATTTTTCATTGAAACTAAAACATACACCCCAAGTTATTGTTGAAATTGAGGAATTGAGGAATTTCTACAATAATAGGATCCTATAGGACTCATATTATATTAAAACAGTTTTAGGATGCTGTTAAAGTAATCTGTTTGGGCTTTTCTTATACGATTTGCACAGGAACCAATCCAGTGGTATTTTCTGGTCAAATTACTTTACAGGATTTTTATATGATTAATATGGTTCCAAATGATGATTAGAAAATCCAAAATGACTGAGTAGGGCAACAAAAAAAGATATAGCCCATCCACATTCAGTTGATTTTATTTTTGCCATTTCAGTTATAGGCTAATAGGCTGTTGTGTTCTCAACTTGGAACAAAATCATTATTATCAACTAACATAAATCATCTACAAGATGTTTCAAACAAAAATCTAATGTATCCTCCTCAAATTAATGTCACAATTTTGGAAATTCCATTTGTCATCTGTGAGTTTAAGATCTTTGTTTCTGTAATCATGTCAGAATGTATATTTCAAAGGAATTAAACATGATAGTCTTCCTGTTTTCCCGGTTCCTGTCTGATTTTCTAGAAAACACAATTGACAAGGATATTATCTACCTTTCGATAGATCTAGTTTCTACAGTTCTGGAGATATTCATAGTAATGTCAGTGTGAAACGTTTAATTAAATTTAGGTGGCCGTGGTTTACTTTAAAATCTGCCCAAAAACCCAACACCCTCAGCCAATATTTTTTCCCCCACAACATTCTCAAATTAGCCCAGTTCTGCAGTAAATCCACAGACCTGGCAACACTGACAGAGACTACAGCTCTAAAACTCCTCCACTCATAAGGGCCATGACATCCATCGACAACATGACAGATCTGTACTCACTGGGATGCCCTGTAGCTGCGGTTTGTCTAGGAGGTTATGTAGTTCATTCTTCGAGGCCTCAATCTTCTCTGGGTCTGCCGCATCTACCATGTAACTGGGCGGCGATGAGAGAGAGAGAGCGAGAGAGACAGAGAGAGAGACAGAGAGAGACAGACAGACAGAAATTGATTAAAGGAGCATGACGCCACATGGGTCTGTTTGTGTGTCTGTCTGTCTGTGTGTCTGTCTGTGTGTCTGTCTGTGTGTCTGTCTGTGTGTCTGTCTGTCTGTCTGTCTGTCTGTGTGTCTGTCTGTGTGTCTGTCTGTGTGTCTGTCTGTGTGTCTGTCTGTGTGTACCCAATGTCCCCAGATGTATACAAAAACCTAACTAACTTAACCTCATAAGGACATTCCCCAGGTCCCCATGAGGGGAATTGAGATTTCTGACTCAGGGGTTAGGTTTAGGGGAAAACATACTACTAGACTTCTGACTCAGGGGTTAAGTTTAGGGGAAAACGTACTTCTAGACTCCTAACTCAGGGGTTAGGTTTAGGGGAAAACGTACTTCTAGACTCCTAACTCAGGGGTTAGGTTTAGGGGAAAACGTACTACTAGACATTGTTTTTGAAATTGGGGTTAGTATTAGGTTTAGACATTAACAGTTCAGTTTAGGGTTAGGCATTATTGCTAGTTTAGGTTTATGCAATAAAAGGTAGGTTACTCAGGTTAGGGTAAATGTAAGGTTATAGTTAGGGTAAAGGTTATGGTTAGGGTTTGGGCTAAGAAATAGGGAACACGGATTTCTAGATGAGGGTTAGTTCTCAGTTCCCCAAAAGATACAAAAACAAATGTGTGTGTTCAGGCTTTACTATTCTATTTGGACCCTAAATCCCCACAAGGAGAGTAAATTAAGGTATGTGATCTTGTTGGAACATTTCACCACGCCCTGTAGGTAAAGTACCGGTAGCTATTTTTGGTTTACAGCTTAGAATAAAGGTAAGTAAAAATCTGGGTGAGGGTTTGGAGTTAACACAATGCTCAAAACAATGAAGGGAACACTGATAGCACACTTCGGTTCTCGATAACTGAAACATATATTAAAAATCAAAATCTTCTCTGTACATTGCCTAATTCGTTGAGAACAAAATGACGTAACAACGGACAATGGAAACCAAAATCGTCAACCGATTGAGGGCTGGACTCAAATGCAAAGTGAACAATTTAAATTTCAGGCTGTTCCAACTTGTTTGAATTTCCTCACAACAACTCATAATGTGACTCAGTAGTGTGTATGGCCACAAAGTGCCTGTATGCACTCCCGACAATGTTTGGGCATGCTCCTGATGAGTCGGTGGATGGTGTCCTGGGGGATCTCCTCCCAGACCTGGATCGGGGCATCAATGAGCTCCTGGACCAGCGGTCTCCAACCCTGGTCCTGGAGAGCTACCACCCAGTAGGCTTTCACTCCAACTGCACATAATGTAGCCTCATTCAGCTTATCAACTAGCTAATTATTAGAATCAGGTGTGCTAGATTGGGGTTGGAGTGAAAACATACAGGGTGGTAAGCTCTCCAGGACCAGGATTGGAGACCAGTCCTGGAAAGTCTGTGGCACTACTTGGCGGCATCGGATTTTAGAAGTAAATTCTTCAAATACTATTAATTATTAGGATATGAGGAAGTTTGGAATCAAACTTTAAAAGGATGCACCGATTCAGATCTGGGGAATGTGAGGGCCAGTCAATGGCATCAATGCCTTCGTCATCCAGGAATTGCCTACACTCTGGCCACGTGAGGCCGGGCATTGTCCTGTAACAGGAGGAACCCATGGCCAGGCGTAAGGTCTGATGATGGGTCTGAGGATTTCACCCTGGTACCTAACAGAAGTCAGGGTACCATTGGCTAGAACATGGATATCCCTCCAAGGATATGCCTCCCCAGACCATCACTGACCCACCGCCAAACCGGTTATGCTGGATGATGTTGCAGGCAGCATATTGTTCACCCAGTAGGGGTGGCACGGTTCATGAAAAAACATTTGAACCGTTTGGTTCACTCGTCTCGATTCGGTGCGTGTGCATTGCATGGTTCGTCGGTACACTGCTAATGTGCACAAACCCCTTACTGCCGTTGTGAACACTTTCAACACCTATGTTAAAACTTACCAGAAATGACAAGCGGGATGAGCGTGAAAACGCAACACATGGCAGCTGATTGGACGAAGGCGTAACGTGGGTCTGGCTGCTCCCAAAACAAACTCTAATGATGTTCTGAATACGATCTCACATTTTACAAAAATATTTCACCGAACCGTGTTTCTGAAAACATTTTAAGCAAGAAATAGGCCATACAGTTGCTGAATCTGTTTTCATTTCAGATCGACAAAATGTATACTGGCCGTCTCCTGGTATCTCCTTCATTCTCTTAAAACTGTACTGGGAAACACATTAAACGGTATGTATGGATGTGCCATCCTGGAGGAGCTGGACTACCTGTGCAGCTGGAATGTCCTGCAGGTACCGCCTCATACTACCAGTAGAGACTAGGACACTAGCAAAATGCAAAACTAAAGAGAAAGCAATTGTCTGTGGCCACCACCTGCAGATACATTATAATTTTGGGGGTTGTCTTGCTGTTGCATCTCCAGTGTCACTTTCATTCGCACCAAAACAGGTGACATAAATTCACAATCACTTATGCTTCCTAACTGGACAGATAGATATCCCAGTGTAAATGATGTTGTGTTACGTGATGATTGCTTGTTCCGTTAACTGTTTTGAGCAGTGTAGTTAGTAGTTAGGTTCATGGTTAGCTAACATGGATTTTTGTGTATCCTGGTCCCCACGAGTTTAGCTATACACAACTGTGTGTATTTGTGTTTGGTTACATGTGTGACTGTCTATGAGTGAAGGTAGGGCTGCACGATTATGGCCAAAATGATCATCACGATTATGTTGATCAATTTTGAAATCACGAATATTTATCACGATAATTTGTTGATTTTAACCAAAACTAATTATTGTCACATAGGCTAATTTTAATTGCTTTCACATCTATTTTGTGCTACATTCCTGCTAATGTACAAATATATGCATAAAAATAAAATGGTTCCTCTTATTCACCAAACTTCAGTGCATCTCCTTAAATAAATAAAAAATTAAAATGGAAGAACATATGTATGTTGTTGTTTTATATCTGTAAAAGCATGTAAACCATGATGAATAAGGCTTTTCAATGCATATTGTCAAGCCCTCAGGGCTCCTGGACCAATGTGCAATGTTTGGGGGCCATACAAACAAGTCAACATCAAAATGCTGCACCCTTTTCACTATATTTCTATACATTTTTGAAATCCCAGCTATTTTACACTTCCAGAAATTGTTGGTGTTTTTTGTGCAGGATGATGTCCTACATCAATGCAGAGTTGTTGTTTTGTCATTTTCGCTTCCTACTTGTCTGTAATGTGTTTAGTAAAAAAGACTGTCTAAAAAAACATGACAGATTCAGGTGCAATAGCTCTGGCTCTGTTTAACCCACAGGGATGATCTAGCACAATTCTTTTCGTTAGACCTACTTCTTTCCAACAGTACCAAGATTTAGTTGCTAGCATGTACGGGCCGCAAGATAATTGCGCTTAAAGCTCTAGAGCGTTTGGGGATCGCTCGATCACGCAAATTTGATCGTGCAAAGCCAAAATCGTGATTAAAATTTGATTAATTGTGCAGCCCTAAGTGAATGTGTGTGTTTGTGTGAGTGTGTGTGTTGGTTTGTGTGTGTGTGTGTGTGTGTTTGTGTGAGTGCTTACACGATGGCACTGACTCCTCGGCAGTATCTCTCCCACATGCTCCGGAATCGAGGCTGACCGCCTATATCCCACAGCTGGACAGGGACAGAACACTCACAACCTTCACTATCAACATATTACATCTAGCCCCTGCTCTGGGTATCAATCCAACAACCCCACCTTTGCTCCCACAATTGACGTGCTGTACCAGCTGATCAATAGAGGACCCAAACACATGTAATGTCCATACTAGCAGCAACACATTAAGTGTGAGAAAAAAGTTGGTAGTGGAAAGAGTGAGTGTGTACACATCATACACCATAGTGTACACATATTACTGCATAAATCATAGTGTATACATCATACTACATACAGTGCCATCTGGAAAGTATTCACAATGCTTCACTTTTTCCATATTTTGTTATGTTACACCCTTATTCCGAAATGGAGCCCAACTGTGGTAAATTCAGTTGATTGGACATCATTTGGAAAGGCACACACCTGTCTATATAAGGCCCCACATTTAAAAGTGCATGTCAGAGGACAAACCAAGACATGAAGTCCAAGGAATTGTCTGTAGACCTCCGAGACAGGATTGTATAGAGACACAAATATGGGGAAGGTTACAGAAAAATACCTGCAGCATTGAAGGTCCAAATGAGCACAGTGGCCTCCATCATCCATAAATCATTCCGTTTAGAACCACCAGGACTCTTCCTAGAGCTGGCCGTCCGGCCAAACTGAGCGATTGGGGGAGAAGGGCCTTAGTCAGGGAGGTGACCAAGAACCCGATGGTCACTCTGACAGAGCTCCAGTATTTCTCTGTGGAGAGAGGAGAACCTTCCAGAAGAATTACCCTCTCTGCAGCACTCCACCAATCAGGCCTGTATGGTAGAGTTTCCAGATGGAACCCACTCCTCAGTAAAAGGCACATGAAAGCCCGCCTGGAGTTTGCCAAATGGCACCTGAAGGACTCTCAGATCATGAGAAACAAAATGATCTGGTCTGATGAAACAAAGATTAAACTCTATGGCCTGAATGGCAAGCATCATGTCTGGAGGAAACCAGGCACTGCTCATCACCTGGCCAATACCATCCATACATTGAAGCATGGTGGTGGCAGCATCATGCTGTCGGCATGTTTTTCCGCAGCATGAACGAAGAGACTAGTAAGGATTGAGGAAAAAATGAATGCAGCAATGTACAGAGACATCCTTGCTGAAAACCTGCTCCAGAGCGCTCTGGACCTCAGACTGGTGCAAAGGTTCATCTTCCAAAAGGACATCGACCCTAAGCACACAGCCAAGATAACAAAGGAGTGGCTACAGGAAAACTCTGTGAAGGTCCTTGAGTGGCCCAGTCAGAGCCTAGACTTGAACCTGATTGAACATTATCTGAAAATGGCTGTGCACCGACGCTCCCCATCCAACCTGATGGAGCTTGAGAGGTCCTACAAAGAAGAATGGGAGAAACAGCCCAAAAATAGGTGTGCCAAGCTTGTAGCATCATACTCCAAAAGACTTGAGGCTGTAATTGCTGCTAAACGTGCTTCAACAAAGTATTGAGCAGAGGCTGTGAATACTTATGTACATGTGCTTTATACGTGTTTTATTTGTAACAAATTCTTTCACATTGTCACTATGGGGTATTGTTTGTGGAAATTTGAAGAAAACAATGAATTTTATCAGAATAGGGGTGTAACATATCAAAATGTGGAAAAAGTGAAGCACTGTGAATACTTTCCGGATGCACTGTACACCATAGTGTACACATATTACTGCATACATCAGTGTACACACCATACTACATACATCATTGTGTACACATCATACTACATCAACGATGCTCATTCCTGCTCCAACGGGCCGCATTTCTGTCCAACCCATTGCAACTATACTGAGTTGATATTTCATCCTAGTAATGCTTAGTGTCACCTGTGCTAACTTTGGTTTAGAATAAAACCTACAGAATTGTGTCCCGCAGGAACATGGAATGGGTATTGCTGTACTACATAGTACATCATAGTGTACACATCATACCACATAGTACATCGAAGTGTACACATCATACTACATCATAGTGTAAACATCATACTACATAGTACATCATTGCGTACACATCATACTACATAGGTCATCATTGCGTACACATCATACTACATAGTACATCATTGCGTACACATCATACTACATAGTACATCATTGCGTACACATCATACTACATACTACATCACTGTGTACACATCATACTACATCACTGTGTACACATCATACTACATCACTGTGTACACACCATACACCATCATTGTGTACACATCATACACCATCATTGTGTACACATCATACACCATCATTGTGTACACATCATACACCATCATTGTGTACACATCATACTACATCATTGTGTACGCATCATACTACATCATTGTGTACGCATCATACTACATCATTGTGTACAGATCATACTACATCATTGTGTACAGATCATACTAGACAGTCCCCTCACCTTAATAGTGACGTTGCCCTTGGTGATTTTCCTCATGTTAAATCCCACGGTAGGAATCATGTCCTCACTGAACTGCCCTGACTGGAAGAAAGGAGGGGTTACAAACATCACTGCTCCTTAGAGTTACAAACACATCAATGCAACAATGACTCACTGAGGATGTGTTATTGTAACACAGGATTAAAAGTCACCCTCATTATGTCGTAACATCCTGGGAGTTGTGTAGAGAAAAACAAACAGGTTTGACAGCCTGGATATGCTCACGATCCACATTGACCAGTGTTAAATGCTGCTATGTGACCGCGCTGCTAGGTGATCAACAGCTGTTTAAAGTGAGCTGATCAATGTGATTAGAACTGATGATTGGATATATAGTCGAACATAGACAGAGCTTTAGCTCAATATACAGAGAACAGTTGCTTTGTTGTGCTGCTGCAGTTTACAAAATATGTGCGCTTATCACCCTTTCAGCAATCAAGCCACCAAAGCTTTTATCTAATCAGTTTTAAATTCAAAATTACTTAGACTAAGTTACAAGAAATACTTTTGGTTTCTATGCTAGCAACCGCAATTGCACTTCTTTTAAAGCACACTTCTTATAGGGTCAGTCAGAACTGACATGTCCAATCAGCTCCAGCGTGCTCCGGCCTCTCTGACACAAATTAACTGAGAGGAAAGGCTAGTTTCCTCAACTAGAGCCATGAGACTTACTCCTCATTACAATTTCTGACTGACTGTCTTTGTAGCAATCAAGACATTATGCATAGAACTGTAAATTTAATAACTGCACTACTTCTCTTAAAATTCAATTTTCGGTCATTGAGACGGATGTATACATTATCAATATCCAAGTGTAAATATGACTATATATTACTGTGAATTAAAATATTCTCTCAAATTAAAGAGCAGATTTGCTGTTCTTCCTCCTGTATCCAAGTGTGCAGATGGAGCACAGGTTTTATTTTGGTCACAACATTTCATACTACTTCACTGCATTGTTCTCAGGTGGCCCAGGACATCTGCACAATCCTATATGGTCTCATTCATATCCCCTTTTCTACATCATCTTGCAAATATAAACCGTACTGTAATATCAGTAGGTGAAAATAAGACGAGGAAAGTGCCGTATGAAACCCTCCAGTTTCAAAGATTCCACTGTTGAAGACTATCTATGGAGCTTACAGGTTAACAAAGACTTCGTCTTGCAATGACAAGGCTGCTCATGTACTAATAATAATAATAATAAATTGTATTTATATAGCGCTTTCAATTACCCAAAGCACTTTTACATAGTAATGGGGGAAGCCCACCTCATCCACCACCAATGTGTAGCACCCACTTCCATACACAGTCACACACAGACAGACATAAACACAAAGTCAACGCACACACTTAATTCCATACACAGTCACACACACAGAATCGAATTCACTTCAGTGATGCATGGCAGCCATTATGCGCCAGAATGCTCACCATACATCATATATCAGGTGGAGAGGTGAGTAGTTATATGCCAATTAGGAATGTAAGGGCTTATTAGGCAGCCATGAACGAAATAAGGCCTGTTTGGGAATTTGGCCAGGACACAGGGGTTAACACCCTGAGTCTTACGAATAGGGCCATGGAATCTTTAGTGACCACAGAAAGTCAGGACACCCGATTAATGTCCCACCCAAAAGACGACACTCATTCAGACAGCACCCTACATAGAGCAGATGTCCCCATCACTTCCCTGGGGCATTGTGAATGATCTTTACACCAGAGGGAAGAGTGCCCCCTACTGGCCCTCCAACACCACTTCCAGCTGCATTGGTCTCCCCTCCAGGGACTAACCAGGCCCGACCCTGCTTAGCTTCAGAAGCAAACCAGCAGTGGGAAACAGGGCGCTATGCTGCTTGCTATACTGACTCAGATAAACAACTTCAAGTAAGATGCATCACATGCAGCCATTTCCTCTTTGTCTTATTAAGTGAACATCTTTGATAAAGACTCTTCTACTGCTGTCCTTGGGCCTTCATTATCAAACAGGTTATTCTACACCATCACCGGATGCACAAGATTTAGTTGTCTTGAGGGAAGGTTAAATCCGTATACTAAGCACAAACAGGATGTAGTTGGCTTTTACAGCAAGAAGCCATATCTCTACTTGACATTATTATTACACTGTCTCCGTATAGGACCCGAGCCTAGTGTAATTTCCACCATCACTGACCAACGTATTGCCCTGATCACATAGAGGTGTTTCAGACATGACTAATGCACCATGGCCATAATATAACCTGGAACTATATTTCAGACAGACACACAGACAATTTAATAAGGAACAACTGTCAAGCCAAGACTTTGCAAGGCCGATAGGTGAATCAGAGTCTGTCTCTGAAGTGTGTCTAGACTGAATGTATTCCTAAAAAGGTATAGCCTGATGATGGAACTGATCAGATTTAGATATAGTATAGTTAAATTTAATCCCAATGTAATATGCTTGATTTTAGTCCTACTGCAAAAAGAAAATTTTAAAAGGTTAAATTTTAATATATCAGAAACTATATCAAAATCAACTTTAATTTGGTTACTAGATGCCTACATTGCAATGTTAATAGTCTAAATGAAACTGAATGATAACAAAAATACACATTTCTTTATTTTTTTATTTTATTTTTTGTCAATTCAAAGGCTGATCTTTCCTTGACAAATAACCTAAAAATGGGAAGCCTGTGCATATAAGGTCGACAGCAATTGCCTACACAGCAAAATTTATTTTAGCAAACCTATAGACACTGTGTAGGAAATATGTGACATTACTAACCAATTCATAATGAAAGAACAATACGTTATAACATATAATAACATATTTCAGTTTCATATTGTTCTTTCCTAACATAAAACGTATCATATTTTGAGTGTCTGTTTTTTAAATAATGTATCAAACAGAACAAAATTTCAATGCACATTTTGTAACTCAATAATGCAGTTACTGAATAGAATTCATTAGAGATATGAATACTTCTGCAAAGACACTGTATACATGTATAGTATTTAATAGCTGTTATAAGTCATTTGTAATTTCACAGAAGCAGAAATTTTTATATATAATCTAGTTGCAGATTATGATATGAATGCCTTTTTGTATTATAGTTATTTGATTGTTATTATTAGATAGTAGGTGTCATACTGTTGGTGTTAATTAACAGATATAATTCCCTCTTTATGAAATGGAACAGTACACAATTAATGCATCTCTATCCGAACAAACTTGAAAATGCACCTTTTAGATTCTGTAAATCATTATTCTAGTCACCCATGACCTTTGACTACCGTTTACAGAATGGCTGAATTAGCCTGTAGGCCTTCAGTCGTGTCATAAACACTGACAGTTAACAGACTTAAGTGCCACTCACTGAGAAAGCAATGAGATGGGTGAGATACCAAACGTCCAGATGGGAGGATGACAAACAAGGATGAGTCACTTAAGTCACCGTCTTCCCGAATCCCTGCAGTGCCACTGGAGAAGCAGGGAAAGGGGCCATGCCAGCGGTCTTCACATTCTCACAGTAACACAACCACCCTAGTTACTGCCACCTGAGGCAGACCAACAACATTACCATCAGTAACAAGGGTGGGTATCGGACTGTCTGTGAACACGAATACAGACAGTGAGGTGGAGAGCATTGATCTACAGTGAGCCAGGAGATGGAGCCAGGTGAATGACTGGGGGACAGGACAGAGATTGTTGCCAGGGATTGATAATGAAGCAGGGTAAGAGTATTAGTTTGGGCTGGGAATGGACTATGGCAGGGCTGGGATATGACCTACCTGAATATGGGGCTGGGTTATGAAAGGGCCTGAATATGGGGCTGGGATATGACAGGGCCTGAATATGAGGCTGGGATATGACAGGGCCTGAATATGAGGCTGGGATATGACCGGGCCTGAATATGGGGCTGGGAAATGACCGGGCCTGAATATGGGGCTGGGATATGACAGGGCCCTGAAGATGGGGCTGGGATATGACAGGGCCCTGAAGATGGGGCTGGAATATGACAGGGCCCTGAAGATGGGGCTGGGATAGGCTAATCACAAGGCCTAGGAATGGGCCTGGTTGATTGGGCTCACTTGGATGAGGCAGATGAAAGGTGACGAGGTTCAGGTTTAAATGTATAAGTAAATTTGTGAATTTATACACATACTGTATGACCTTCTGCACGGGCTAGTTTTGTGTAATCTTGGAGAACTCAACACTGGATTGAAAACAATCACAGTCGCTCACACACGTTTACATTACTGATAATATCCACCTCACACTACATACCATTTATAAAGCTGCATTTATTCAAAACCATACTATAATCGCTGCAAGCGATTCATTACAAACCAACCAATCACCTTCCGGCTAACATACAGGATTTAAATGAGGAAACAAAGGTTGCTGTTGTTATTGTAAGTATTAAATAAAATGTCAGTGGTAGACAATAAATAGTCATATGAGAGACACAAAGTTCTAGAAGCAAATATTGAAAGTACTGCCCAACTGTAGGCTATCTACTCGTAGTATGTCAGACGGATACAATATTACAGGGCCTCGTGTACTTGCAGTGTGTCACTACTCACTAACAATGCTACTTCTGTGTCTTCTCCTACCACCATCACCACTACTACAGCAAACGATTGTCTTGGTCGATTCTGGTACCTCAACTTGGCTTTTTCTAATTTCTTGTCATGCACCGATGTAAGTACTATAGTCTCAGCATCCTAATCCAAGACCGTGGCTTGGACATTCCTGGACGGATTTAACTAATTGTGAGCTTTTGTGTCGCTGCATGTGGTACGAAATAACAATTTCAATGTAGTAATACTCGAATTTTCACAAAAGCATAAACCAGGATGTCACTTTTAATGTCGTCATCATTACTAACAAACACAAATTATATACTAGCCAGCCAGTCTCCATCCCTCTGTAAATGATATAGGCCCATTTATATAGCATACAGTTCGGTTTACAAATAAATAAGGACATTAGTCTCGCGAAACACATTTCCCATTTGTTACTGCAAGTAGTCAAATGTTCTAGATTTGAATAATTCTGCGACAATATAGCAGTTAGAGCAGCAGTGTCTCAATCACGGGACCGCTACTTTGTGACACGGGGCTGTTCCCGTGGTTAATCGTTGAATACAGAGACAGAGCATGTAATTACCGCTATCACGTTGACGAAGGTAGTCTTCCCTGAATACTGCAGGCCGACCAGTGTCAACTCCATTTCTTCCTTCCAAAATAGCTGTTTGAACCAGTCCAACAGCTTGTTAAACAGGGCTATCATCTTGAAAGAGCTGCTAGTGTGTGTTGGTGCCTGGTGGCAAAATATCAGCTGACTGGCTGTCTTCGCCGCCGCGCACTGATGGAAGGATTGCAAATATCTCGTTTGTCAAGAATAGCAATATAAACGGAAATGTTTTGATTATAAGCCTTTCAGAATGACAATCACGTTTAAGCCACTTATTTTCATGAGATCCGTATTGCTTCGCTTCACGTATTTCCCTTCCTCATTGGGTGGGGTTTTAGATCCATGCACAGCTGATCCTCGAAACAATGCGCTAAAGAGGGGCGCTTGGTGGTGAGAAGGCACGGGTCGAGCGCGGTTGTTTCTATTCACTCGCGAAAGTGTGCCCTCTGCTGGTAAGTAGGAGTCACACAAAATATAACAATGCAGATTCGTTAATACATTTTACAAATACATGTCTAATACAATTTCTAATACAAAACAATAAATTGCTAAAATATATTTGTAGTTTCCATTTTTTCCAATTATCCGTAATAGTATTGTAAATACAAATATTTACTTTTACTCGAATCAGCTGTAAGTACCAAAACTTGAAATTGTGAAAATCTGTCAAAAGGAAGGAAGTCAGTGACATCGAGATGAACCTGCTCGAGATGAAGTAGCTAGAAAACGTATTACACAAAGCTAGATATGCACCAGACATAGAAGCTAGATCTATAGAACTATTAACCCTAAATGACGGTGAGTAGCTAGCTAAATTATCATTTTTTTTAAATATCAAATATACGTATTCTAATTTAAACCTATTTCTACCTGGTAGGATGGTGATGCAGATAGCTAGCGAGCTAATATATATTAGCTTAACTCAATTAATAATGTTGCAACCATATCTAGCTTATATTAACTATCGCTAGCTGGTTAGCTAATTACACTTGCTACTGTACTGTATATATAACCACTTCATATAGATATAACAATAATAACCTTGCCCCTTATTGAGTAGTTAGATAACTTTGTTTTTGTCATTTGTTTTTGTAGCTACAGTACACCTGTTTGTCACCGACAATTGCTGCATTCAATGTAAAAATATAATATCTAAAGTTAACTTCACAGAACTGGAAATTGTTAGATTGATAGTAGCTATAGATATTCCAGTTGGACTATCCAGTTGGAACTGTAGATGGGTTCTGAACATTTGTACCACGTCATATAGTCAGGTATCCGCCTATTTCTGACAGCTCTGTGCATTTCAGTTTCCTCTAACCGTTGATATTGACAAAATGTCTGTTTAATCACGGCCCAAGGCCAAATTCAGCCATATAATCTGTTATAATATCTGTGTTCCATTTCTATGTGGAAGTGCAGTCTTCACAACGTCTCCAACTTCAAACAGGGGAGATAAAATGAGTGACACAGGCACTACCGATCACATAGACTTTTTTTACTGGCGCCCTGAATGAACTGTTGACTGAAAGCAGTTGGACTACATATTGGTTGCCATGGGCACAACACTAAGTGAGCCATGCATCTACGACAAACTGTCAGAGAGCATAGACATCCTCCGTCAGTCGGGATATCGCTATGGCATGTCAGAGCGGGAAATAGAGAAATTTATCAAACAAGTCTTGGAGACCAATGAGCCCCGAATAGACCCGCCACAGTTCCCTATCCTTCGAGCCACAATTAAGGTAAGATGCATGCTTGTGTGATTTAACCAGAGTTCATGTAAAAGCCAGTGATAAGTTTGATTCCAACAATATCCAACATCTGTTCATATGGCAAATCTAAATGATAGCAAGAGCAGACTGCAGAAATTGACATTTGTATATATCTGAACTGCACTAGTCCAGAATTCATTTAAGGTGTATGCTTTGTTTGCCCCAAGATTCTGATTACTTTCCTAATGTAGGAACCAAAGCGACCCAGGGTACCTTCATTATACAGATTATTTAAACACTTTGTTAAAAAATGATTTGCAACAGAAAGTGTTTATCCAAAGAAACTGTTATTACAATGTAAATGATTTGATAATTTCATTAAGGTCCCTTTTTTCTCAATTAGATCTGTGCTTTTGTTTGGTTTCTTAACATGTTTCCAGTTTTGTAAGAAATGTAACCCAGGCTAAGGGACATCCTTGTGTTTTTGATTATCACTATCCACTGACCATTGGGACGTCCTCAGAGCATGCTCAACTTACAGTTGCCATCATAATTATTCAATCCCCATTGCAAATCAGGTTTATTGTGAAAATATACAGACTGTCAGCTGTTTGCAATGAACAAATCAAACGAAAGCAAATGAAAGAGCTCAACACAACA
Organism: Umbra pygmaea; assembly: GCA_016801145.1. Lineage (NCBI taxonomy): Eukaryota > Metazoa > Chordata > Actinopteri > Esociformes > Umbridae > Umbra > Umbra pygmaea. Next base: position 16,043 of record JACXGM010019347.1, read on the forward strand.
AATGCTTCAAGTGGTTTCCCCAAATCCAACTAAAAAATGCAACTCACAATGACTTCTCCAGTCTCACAATTATTCAACCCCCTGAACAGAATCCCTCACAACAGCACATATATGCAAAACAGTTGTTGTATCAAGCACACCTGGTGCAACTAATAAAGGACTTCATTAGTTGCACCAGGTGTGCTTGAGCTGGAACACATGAAATACCTGAGCTGGCTAGGGGTGTGTTGAGTGTCATGTTGGACTGCAGTCTGCGCGTAAGAAACATGTCATAAGTCCAAAAAGTTAAGAGAAGAGATCATCGCCTTCACAAACAAGGAACAGGATACAAAAAGATTGGGAAGGCACTGAATGTTTCCAGAGACACCGTTGGAAGCATAGTTTGCAAGTTCAAAGTTCAGGGAACACTGGTTACATTACCTGGACGGGCAGGATAAGGAATCGATCAATGGCTGCAGGGCTTCCCACGGAAAATTTGTGAGTTAAGGTGGTAATGAAGCACCTCACAAAACGTGAGCTCTTCATTTAAAGGTACAATATGTAGTTTTCCAAAACAATAACAAAAGACGTACTTTGCATTAAAAAAACAAACATCACTATACCTATATTATATATATTTCTTAGTTGTGTACTTACATTATCCTAAATGTTTTCACCAACTTTCAAATCCAGAGAAATTTGTAATATAATTTGAAGACACGGGACGTTTCATTTTGTCTTCCGTCAAAGGCGTCATATAACCTTTGACTGCTCTAGTTGCTCTAAGTTCCAGGGAACCGCCAAACATAACGTGAATAAAGTTATAATATTTTTAACAATACATTACTTTGTCAGTGAACATTTTTTTCTGCCGGAGACGCTACATTGGAAGGTTGTCATTGATGACGATAACAAAACCCATGATCCCACGCTACTTCCCAACGTCATCCAAGTACATATTTTGCTATTGTTTTGATTGAGAGACCCCTAGCGGCCAAAAATGACATTGTAGAGTTAATTTATTGGGGGCTTCCAAGTTATTTTACATACTTGATTTTATAAAGTAATGCAATAGTTAATTTTCCTGGTAATTAGTTACTTTTATAATGATGTAACTCAGTTACTATCTCAGTTACTCTTTGTGAGAAGTAACTAGTAACTATAACTAATTACTTTTTTAAAAGTAACTTGATCAACACTGGCTATCTGTGAGGAAGCTAAAGCTTGGGCGTCATTGGACCTTCCAACAGGACAATGATCTTAAGCATACCTCAAATTCCACCAAGGCTTGGTTGCAGAAGAAGTCCAGGCAGTTGCAGCACGCAAACCCAAGAATATTACTGAAGTGGAGGTCATTGCTCATGAGGAATGGGCTAAGATTAATCAGGAATGCTGACAGAGGCTGGTGACTGGCTATGCACCTTGTTTGCAGCAGGTCATAACAGCAACAGGGTCCTCTGATAAGTACTGAATATACTTGCCATTGGTTGAATGATTTCAAGTGATTTTGCTACAGAAGTCATTATCAGTTGCATTTGTAGTTATATTTGTGGAAACCACGTGAAGCAGTCATTGTGTTGCACTCCCAATTGCTTTTGTTTGATTTGTTCATTGCAAGTCAAAATTTTGACAAGACACGTGATTTGCAATGGGGCTTGAATAATTTTGATTGCAACTCTATGTGCTCCTCCTCCCTGCTGTAGTTGTTGGTAGCGGTTGGCTTTCTGCTTTTGGGGGTGCTGGCCTTCACCTACCCCCAGACCCAGCCACAGCTAGGTGGGATCTACACTGGAGTACACAACTGGTCGTCCCCGCTCAGCCACGTTAGACTGCTGGCACTGCCCATCGCCAAGAAGTACAATCTGCAAGGTACAGTAATGACAGGGAACAACATTGCACATTGTCCCTGTTTTTTAGCTGTGTGGGTCTGTGTTACTGCTGTGTTGTAATGGTGGGTTCCCTACGGACTCTTCAGGTTTCCATGAGTGGTGGATTGCAGGGTCTCTTAATCAGGGACTGATCAACTGTTCTGGCTGCGCTGGGGTCTCCTCTGTGTTGGAGGTCCTCGTCAGCCCCAGAGAGTCTTCAGCCCTAGGCAGAGGCCCACAGCCCGTGCTGCTCAAGGTAGGACCGCCACTAGGAATAGTGAGAGGCAGCCGCAGGATACCAAATATCTAGGATCAGCAGGTAGTTCTGTGTGGGGATGTTCCATATATCTAGGATCAGCAGTAAGTACTGTGTGGGGATGTTCCATATATCTAGGATCAGCAGGTAGTCCTGCATGGGGATGTTCCATATATCTAGGATCAGCAGGTAGTACTGCGTGGGGATGTTCCATATATCTAGGATCAGCAGGTAGTACTGCGTGGGGATGTTCCATATATCTAGGATCAGCAGGTAGTCCTGCGTGGGGATGTTCCATATATCTAGG
>JACXGM010019348.1:5720-18534 GCA_016801145.1 Umbra pygmaea
TCTCTCTCTCTCTCTCTCTCTCTCTCTCTCTCTCTCTCTCTCTCTCTCTCTCTCTCTCTCTCTCTCTCTCTCTCTCTCTCTCTCTCTTCTATCTCTCATTTATCTTTCTATATCTCATTTATCTTTCTGTTTCTCTATCCTACCACCCACAGAGGGAAGCTTTGGACTGTTATTTGTTTTACTGATCTATGGGAACCCTGAGGGCCCTTTCTCAATAAACATGTCTATTACAGATTTGGCAATTATTTTCTTCGAGTCAAAATCCTTCAAAATATAGACCTATATATAACTATTACATTACACTTTTTTAATAGTTTATATTACCATTGATGCTCTACAAAGTATCACATAATTTCATAGTTGATTTAATTTCATCTAACCCAGTAGATGTACTGCCTTGCATTTAAACGAGTACTTAATATTGAATCAATAGGATTCAGTTCAGTTGTGACTCCGTAATGCAGAATGATTCACAATTATCTGTCCATCTGCTGTGTGTGATTGATGGTGATTCTACCATTGTTGTTGTACTTAGGGACTCCAAATTGATTCAGGTATGTTGTTACGAAAGGTCTAAAGTAATTGTAATATTATGAGCGCCCATCTTGCTTTCTCCCTGAGCTGATGGATTACGTTGATCATCTTAAAGCTTATTAGGACAATAAGATAAGGACATTGATATGTAGCAGATATGTGGTGAGTGTACAGTCCCTGACCAGTGACCACATATATCAACTTTGGCTCCTAATATGTTTTTACCAATGTTTAAAGCAGACACCACCATAAAAGTATTCAAACTATTTAATAACCCAAGTGGCAAGAAATTATTATCAAAATGTCTTCTGAAGTTTCATAATTGTACTGTATGTTAGTAAATGTGGAAAATGTTTGGTCAATCGTTGAAAACACTGGATTGGACATGAGGTTTTCGCCAATCATTTCCATACTGAACATATGGGCGTTGTAGTATGTTGGAGGTATTTGTACGGAACATAGGGGCATTGGAGTATGTTGGGGTGTGTTCGTACGGAACATAGTGGCATTAGAGTATGTTGGGGTGTATTCGTACGGAACATAGGGGCATTAGAGTATGTTGGGGGTATTCGAACGGAACATAGGGGCATTGGAGTATGTTGGGGGGTATTCGTACGGAACATAGGGGCATTGGAGTATGTTGGGGGGTATTCGTACGTAACATAGGGGTGTTGGTGTGTGTGTGTGTTGGGGAGTGTTTGTACTGAATGAAGATGGTTGCCAGATTTGGTGTGGTTAATCACAGAGGACATTAATAAGGCATCACCAAGGAGGACAGGTGGAGGTTAGGATGTTGTTATTCCATCACTGATTTCAATCTGCCCTCCTGACACAGCAGCATACCGTAGATCTGCTGTGGGACGGGATTGTTGCAGTGTGTGGGATGCAATGAGCCAGATACTTTTAGTGTTTAGAGTTAATGGAGCCTGACTGTTTCTGGATAAGGAGTATTCTATGATATATTGTCTGATTATTTTAATTCTTTATGCCTGAGGCGCTACGCTGCAGCAACCCCCCCGCACACACCATTCCCATCAGTACCTGTGTGGTTAATGAAAGGAGAACAGGGCTACATTGTTAAGACATTCCTCAGGCTGTTGGAATGCAAGTATTACTGCAGGCTGATTACACTCAGGGAAACAGGGAAGGAGTTCTAGGAGACTACCAGGAGAAATCAGAAGCAGTTGTTGATATTTCTACAGGATGTGCTGATGATGAAGATGTTGGCCCCTGTGTCTGTGTGTTTGTATGTGTTTGTCTGTGTGTGTGTGTGTGTGTGTGTGTGTGTGTGTGTTTGTTTGTTTGTTTGTGTTTGTGTATGTGTGGGTGCTCACCAGTCAGTCGGTGGTCTGGAGAGAATGTGAACACCAGTTCAGTTCACCCTGGCCTGGAATGTGGCTTGAAAAGGGTTATAAATAGGAGTGTGTGTGTGTGTGTGTGCCATGAGTTGTTGGGTCCCACAGCATTAGCAGTATCAGCTTGTGACTGTGAAAGAACGGCGGGTGCTGGATGATTCTTCAATGGTTACTACTAGCCTTTCTACATCCCTCCTTCCTTTCATAGCAGCCGTGGGCCTTGTTACACCATTCTGGGAATTCAGACAGTCCAAGATGTAAGTCTAATTCAATGATATACAGCATTTTATATTCAACTGAATAAACCATGCTTCCTCAGTATCTACCTCACCTGTCACTCTATCCCTCCTTCTGATCCGTCCGTCCATCATGTCATTTTCTTCACCAAATGAGTCTGTGGTTTACACATCGTCTTTTGTCCCCGGCTGGCACCATAATCCCTGTCAAAGTCAAACCATGGTGTTTTTGGCAAGCAGAGCCAGAAATGACCCTAAACCCCGCCTCCCTCGCTCCTATCTCGCCCACTCCAACCCGGTTCCTTCCATCTGGTGTGTGCCCGCTTGGCGCCGGGTCAATTTGGAGACAGTTGGTCCAATGGATCAGGAGAGCATCAAACCCGTCCACTCCATCGACACGACAGGCAGCACCAAGCCAACTAGCTAGTAGGAGGATCTAACAAAACACGAGCACCAGCTACTGCAGGCAGCAGGACCAACAACCGAAGATAGGCCATATGTGTCGGTGTGATTTCAGGATCTGGCCTTATGGCCTTGTGTCTGCAGCCAGAACTACACCACACACTACCTGTGGACATGCATCCGTCCGGCTCTCTATCTGGCTTTCCTTCATATTCTCTCCATTCTTCTGTTTACCCCTCCCATCCTCACCCCTCTCTCTAGGTTATTCCTTCTCTTTTCTTCCTCTCTGTCATTCTCTGTGTTGGGCCAGTCTGCCTTAACGTTGGTGATAGAGTGAGGACAGGGAGAGATGGCAGGAATAGCAGTGAGACAGCTGGAACGAGCAGTGTTGTAGATCAGGTTACACCCCGTCTGCTCCACTCTTTTATTACCAGTTTTCTCTGTCTTTATCTATCCCCTTTGTTTGTCCCCTTTGTCTCAGTCTGTCTCCTCTGTCTTTGTCTGTCCGCTTTGTCTCTGTCCGTCCCCACTGACTCTGTCTGCCCCCTCTATCATTGTCTTTCTCTGTCTCTGTTTGTCCCCTTTGTCTCAGTCTGTCCCCTCTGTCATAATTGTCTCTGTCTGTTCCATCTGTCTTTGTCTCCTTTGTTTCTGTCTGTCCCTTTTGTCTCTGTTTGTCCCCGCTGACTCTGTCTGCCCCCTCTATCACTGTCTGTCTCCTTTGTCCCTGTCTGTCCACACTGTCACTGTCTGTCTCTGTCTGTCTCTTCTGTCCCTATCTGTCCCCTTTTGTCCCTGTCTGTCTCCTCTGTATCTGTCTGTCCCCTTTGTCTTTGTCTGTCCCCTTTGTCTCTTTTTGTCCCCTTTGTCTCGGTCTGTCTTTGTCTGTCCCCTTTCATCTCTGTCTGTCCCCCCTGTCCCTGTATGTCTCTTCTGTCTCTGTCTCTCCACCTCTGTCTCTGTCTCTTTAGTCTCTGTCTGTCTTCACTGTCACTATCTGTCTCCTCTGTCCCTGTCTGTATCCTTGTGATGTGTCTGTTCCCTCTTTTCTGTCTGTCTTCTCAATCGTTATATATCCTCATTGTCCCCTTTGTCTCTGTCTGTCCCCCCTGTCCCTGTTTGTCTCCTCTATCTCTGTTTGTCCCCCCATTACTGTCTGTCTCCTCTGTCTCTGTCTCTCCCCTTTGTCTCTGTTTGCCCCCTTGTCTCTGTTTGCCCCCTTGTCTCTGTTTGCCCCCTTGTCTCTGTCTGTCCCCTTGTCTCTGTTTGCCCCCTTGTCTCTGTCTGTCCGTTTGTCTCTGTCTGTCCGTTTGTCTCTGTCTTTCCCCTCTGTCTCTGTGTGTCTTCATTGTCACTGTCTGTCTCCTCTGTCTCTGTCTGTCTCCTTGTGATGTGTCTGTTTCCTCTTTTCTGTCTGTCTTCTCAATCGTTATCTTTCCTCATTGTCACTGTCTGTCTCCTCTGTCTCTGTCTGTCCATTCTGTCCCTGTCTGTCTCCTCTGACTCTGTTTGCCCCCTCTATCAATGTCTGTCTTTTTTGTCCCTCACTGTCTCCTCTGTATCTGTATGTCTCCTCTCTATCTGTCTGTATCTTTCTCTGTCTGTCCCCTTTTTTTCTCTGTCTGTTGCCTCTGTCTCTGTCTGTCCCCTCCTTCTCTGTGTGTCCCCTCTATCTCTGTATGTCCTCCCTGTCACTGTCAGTCTCCACTGTCTCTGTCTATCCACACTGTCCCTGTCTGTCTCTGTCTCTGTCTGTCCCCACTGACTCTGTTTGCCTCGTCTAACACTGTCTGTCCCCTCTGTCTGTGTCTGTCCCCTCTGTCTGTCCACACAGTGTCTGTCTGTTCCCTCCATATCCTTTTGTTTCCTCGGTCTCTGTCTGTCCACACTGTCACTGTCTGTCTCCTCTTTCTGTGTCTGTCCTCTTTTGTCCCTGTCTGTCTAATCTGTATCTGTCTGTCTCATCTGTCTCTCTCTGTCCCCTCATTCTCTGTCTCTGCCTTCTATCTATGTCTGTCCTCACTCTTACTGTCTATCTCCTCTGTCTCTGTTTGTCCCTTTTGTCCCTGTCGGTCTCCTCTCCATCTGTATGTCCCCTCTGACTCTATCTGTCTCCTCTGTGCAGGGTTAAACATTAACGATAGCCCGGGGCCATGAAGAACTAATGTCGGGCCAGTAAACAAAGATAGTCACTTGCCCGTTTGGGCCAGTGCTAAATTTTGCCATTTAAATCAATAGTCTCTCTTGTCCTTCCCTTGCTTTACTTTTAGCTTATCTCAAGCTAAAATCCATGTCTGTCATATGCTGTTCCTTCTCTCTCCTCTGTGTTTGGCAACACCGGTATCGTCTTTTTGACCAATAATATTTGAATGCTTGTTTGTTTTAACCAACTTTGTATGCATTATTGCAGGACCCAAACGAATGTGATCATAATCGAAAGAACAGTTTATGTAAGTTGAAAATGTACGTATTGACCCCGACCCCGTTATTCAGTTATTATACTGTGGACATTTGCTAAATATAGGTGTTTGTTAAATTTAAAAAATACATTTATAAATTATAATGTTTTTATTTTCGTTCCTTCCGATCTTTTTAGGAATTGAACAAGGGCAAATATAGAAATCAGATTTGACTCTGTCTCTTCAAATCTTAATGGAGCAGCCAATTAGAGGCTTTCTCTTTAGAAATCACCTTCTCTCTCCAAATGATGCAGCCAGCTTGTGTGTCATGGCCATATTCATTGTCGTTGAATACGGAAAAATGACTAATATTAAATGTGTTCAGACTCTTGAAGAAATAAACTTTGCCATCGCTAAAGTCCTTCTCACAAATAGCTTTGCCAAAGCTATACTCAAAGTGTCATGACATGACTGCAGACACGCTGAAAACAATTTTGCACTTCTCAACAACACGAAGCCTTATGAATTTAACAAACACTTTATTGAGGTGGACTCGAAGCTGCAAAACTGATGAATACAGTCAGTCTATTTTTGAAAGATCACACAGGGGAAGCAATCACCCAGGGACTGAAGGACTCATTCAGATGCAGTTATTGTGCAAACTAATGTCATCAAATGTAACAATGTTAATTTTGACAGCATTTCAATCATTTTAGTTTGTTACAGTATAAATCTGGACAACATGTCTTCGGTGCTTGGACAAGGTGATCTGAATGTGCTCATGATGGAAATAATATGTTGCCTGAATAGGCCTATTCTATGCTGCTGAATTAAAATAATCTTAAATACAGTCATTTTATTTTATACTTCAAAATTATTTGAATTCTATGAAAAAGTTGTTTAAACAATTTTGATACACCTGTATATTTTTCTACATAATTTAAAGGCCCCAGGAGCAAATTACTTATTTTATTTCCCTTATCATTGCAATACCATTAGAGATATGAAATTATACTTGGGGTCTGCGCGGCATAGTGGCCTAAGTTGCTGCTTTGCAGGACAGTCTACATCACGATGGTCATGGGTTCGAGCCTGACCATGGGTTCTCTGACTTTCCCAGGCCTCCTGCACAAGGCAGCGCAAAATTGGCATAGCGCTGCCCAGGATTTGGGTTAGATAAATCATAGGACACATGTACTGCAGAGTTCTTTGTGCTTTAGCAACTAATTGCATCTGGGTTTACCCATTTTGGAAAGTTCCTAAATAAATCCTAAATGACCAGGTAATAGTAGCTTATAACTAACTAGTTACCATAATTAATAATTTTCTATTCTTTCTATTCTTATCATAGATCAGTGGTTACTAATGAACTCTCATTATTGGTCATTTTGTTCTTAATCAGGAACTTCCCAAAACTTTTGAACTCAGCCGCACTTAGTTTGGAATGCACAACATTTACCTCTGTGTGTCTGAGGGCTTGGCAACGTTAACTAGATATTATTTTTACAACTCACCTTCCATGTTGTGAAGAGGGGAAAATACATTAATGGATGTAGTTTTTTGGTTACACACAGACTAGGGCTGGGACAACGCGTCAACGTCATCAATGACGTCGACGCAAAAAATATGTCGACGCAAAATATGCGCGTCGATTCGTCAAACCCATAACAAAGATAGTGGTGCCGGAGAGTAATAGCAACACAAGTGGCTCCTTTGACTTTCAGAAGTGCAAGGCGGCACACACTCGTTCCTCTAAAGTATGGGAATTCTTTCATTTAAAAGAAAACAATTCTATGATATGTTGTCTTTGCAAAATTGAGATGGCTTTCCATTCTAGCATCACTGCAATGCACCAGCACCTGCCGGTTGCACCAGCTGGACGTATATAGGTCGTAACTGTACGTCCGACCTAAAAATGGCCTTTACGTCGGACTTTATATACCAGGGGCCGGTTGCACAAGCTGGACGTATATAGGTCGTAACTGTACGTCCGAACTAAAATGCCCTTTACGTCGTAGATTCTCAGCCTAGCAGGTGCAGGGTCAAGATTTATATAAATTATTTAAAATGTCCTGTTTTTCTGAATCTGATTGCATTTAGATTTCGCTGTAATTTCTTTGGAGAAAGACTGTTTTGTACAATCGAAAATGCAGGGCACATTATTTACGTTTGCAGCGACCACAAATCGTACAAATAACTAGCTATGAATTAACAGCTGATTGAGTAGGTATTTATCAGGTTTAAACAAGCGTTTCAGATTAGTAAATGTCAAAGGTAACCTACTTTTAAGGGTAAATACGGGTAAGATATGTAGATATGTCTTTCAGCTAAATAAATGCCTGGCCAACGTGTTTTTTGTCAAAACTGAAGTAACATTACTGTTACTTGATCAGTCACTTTCAGCTGTTCGATCTATCTCAATACGTAAAACAATATGTTTTCCATCACAACAGTATTGAATATTAATGCTTGTTAAGACTGACACTTCACTGCCATTCCTCATGCTAAATGGTGAATATATTTTCTGTTATCTTTCTCAAGTTAGAACGATGCAAATTGCTTAGTCTATCTTAAGTCAATTTTTCATGCCATAGTGCACAGCACACGCACACATTCTTTGGCTTTGTATTCGTAAACGGGATTTATTTTTATTGCTCTCGCATGCACATCGAATTTAGGGATCCATTACATGAAAATAATATATTTTTAACCATACAAACCAATAAAATGCAAGTATTGTAATGGTACCTTCTCTTTTCTTTTACAATCTGTGGGTTATGGAGCGAAACGGTTGCCAGGGGGCAACGTTGGATAGTTTAAAACGGTCTTTGTCCATTTTATCTAGTTGGATTAATTAAGGAAATAACACTGCCTAGCAACTATATCACTAAGAATATTCTGATCTCACGGATGCGCATTACTTACACTGGACTTAGCTACGACTAGTCTTATTTTTATTTGGTGCAACAGGTGTAAATTCCACTCACAACCTCGTACGTAGCTAAGCCCGACCTAGGATTTAAGACTTTTTTACGTCCAGTTAGTGCAACCGGCCCCAGAAGAGGCGCCACCGGGAAGCAACTGCAGATGACAGAACACCGTACGTTATTTTTTCAACTCCCCACTTTATGATTGAGTAGGCTATACTACGTTGTCGACACCTAAAGTTTTAGGCTACAGTGTAATTAATTACTATATGTAATACAGTCTGTATTCAAGGTGTGAAATTACACGCTTATGCAACCTAAGTTAACAAACGGTTGTAACGTTATGTCTTCATTGATTGTCGTCGATGGGACAGTGAGCACAGTTACATGCCAGGAGTATTCCAGTTTTAAACGGAATATTGGCGCCCATTATAGTCCTTGCATGTAACTGTGTGTTCCCTGTCATGCCGTGACGGCGCAAGTGACGTTTATGTTACACACATATGATTTAATTAGCCTACTTGTTGATATTTAATTAAAGGGCATAGCCTATGGGCTGAGGTGGATACATAGAAAAATCGTTTATTGTGTTTCTTTGTTGTTGGTTTATTATATTACATGTATAAATTGCTATTATTAGTCAATTAATATCATCGAATCGAAATTGAATCAGACTGAAAAAACGAATTGTTAGATTAACTGATGCATCGTAAAAATAATCGCTAGATTAATCGTTTAAAAAATAATTGTTTATCCCAGCCCTAACACAGACATTAAACCTATTTATGTAAAGAAACACAGATTTTCTTTCCAAATTTATTTAGGGCCAGTAATAACTTAAGTCCGGGCCAGTATATTTTAGACCAGTGAGAAAAGCCTGTGGACATAGTAGTATGTTGCAGTGAGCCCAGCAGTGGATTACTAGTCAGTTGACTGTTGGAGGGCAGTTAAACCCCCACTGCAAACTTAAAACAATAACCTGACATTTGTACCAGTGTCAGCTGCTCTCTCTATCTTGATTACTGTCTCAGAACAGCACCGTTAGCAACACTGATAACAATGTTCTGGAAACATCAGACCAACTTCAGCAACAGTGTACAGTGAGGCAGATTATTATGTTAGTAAATGTCAGCACTTAATGTGATCACTGTAGTAACCTAAGATAAAGTGTTCCACTACCTGCCTCATGTTTCTTTCTCACTTCATTCAGGCAGCCAGTGTCAACAATATCACCTCAGAGTAACGGAGCGATCTCAGACTTTAGTCACGGAAAGACTGTTAACCTCGGAGAGGGACTGCCAGCATCGGCCCTCTATCCACTGCACTATACCTGCCATCTTTCTCTCTGCTCCCAGAATCAGAGACATGCCCACCCGCCCAGGGTTCCTTCCCTTCCTCCCACCGCACCTGTCTGGACATTTACTCCCCGCGTGCCTCTCCCTCAAACCCCCCTACTAACTGAGCTCCATTGGGTTTTCAGTAGCAGGTTCATTTATGAATGGGGCTTGTTCCTCTGAATAATAAATGTTGTAAATCAACGGGAGGCCTGCCTGTCTGCTTTTGCCTGGTCTAATTGATACAAGTCCAGTGGTGCTCCGTCTGCTTTCATCTCTCCGGTCCCTCTGGTAGTCATATCATTAGAGGACTCGCTCATCTGATCTCTAGTGAAGTCATGTATCTGACAAGTCACTGGGTTCTCCTTCAAACAGTTGATTTGAAGCTGAAAAAGCCCTGTTACAACTCTATGTTGGCTGTTCTCTCCTGCGTTCTGTACTTTCTCTGTTGCAGTATGAAATTAGGCAGGGAGCGGCCATGCTATCATGCATTCATCCTCTGACACACTCAACCCCTTCCCTCAAAATCTCTAACTGAATTTAGATCCAAGGCCAGCCCACCAAAATCCTCCACTCCTCACATTGCTAGAAGGGTTGATGAGGAGGAGTGTTTTGGTGCCAGGACGCTACTGTTACTGATAGTTAAGACTCAGCATGCCATCCTGACCCTTGACACAAACCATCTTGCCCTACATAACCTTATCTAGACCTTCTCACACACAGACACACACGTTCCTCGCAGCGCGGACAGTCTCCAGGTCCATTGTGACACCAGTACGTTTTTCACCAATCATCCCACCTACCTACTGTACGCTAGTCAGAGCTTGTCTCTAAATCTTCATATTTCTGAACACCTGACATTAAACGAATAAGAACCCTGCAGCCATTTGAAGGAACATTTAAACAATAAACTAAGCCTATGGCTTCTGGGTACAGGTGTGCCGTTCACAGTTGTGCTCTTTACCTCAGACAATGGAATTACAAATATCAGTAGCCAGTAGAACCAGTGAGCAGGGTCTAGCTTCAATATGTTCATTAGGGAGTAACAAACAGCTTTACTCTAAGGTCGGAGAATAGAAGTATCAGTAGTCGACGCCTGGTTAAACAGGACGAAGATCCTTCCTCTTCTCTCTAGCTCTCTGGTATGTGCTTGCATGGTTAGATACACGGGCAGCTTGCGCTCTAACTTGGATTGTGATTTGTTGCATATCTGTACTTCCCCATTTCTTTTTACAGTTTGTGTTATTTGTTTGTTTTTTATCTGTGTTTTTTATCAGTTTTATTTAAATCACTATCTGTCTGTCACGTTAGAATAGACGTCTTCAAAGTATGACCTCTTTACCGTCTTTTTAAAAGAAAACAAGAGTTTGTAACAATACTTCATCAGGTAACATTCCAACGAACCTGGTGAGCTTTCTATCTCTACGAAGTGAAATGAACAAAAGGAAATTGCAACTTAAAATGTGGTTATGAATATAATCACTATGTACCTTACCATGTTGAGTGTACCTTACCGTGTTGAGTGGTCGATTCTCTGGAGTGTATTGGGAGTATACATACTGAGTTTTTTTCACTAGATTAACAGATCCTCCCAAAACATTGAGTGAAATTCTCCCAGTAGGCCTACCAGAAGTCCAGTCCTCTCTCTTTTTTCAAAATCTTCCTTTTAAAGGAGTGAACATCTCTGAAAATAATATACATTAGTTTTTATTTGTAGTAACCACAATGCAGACAGGTTCATGTGTCAGCTGTTTGAGTAAAAAAAAGCATATTTTTTGTTTTATCAATATCTGTGTGTGCGATGCGTAACAATGCAACCCGAGTTCCAACACTGCTAGCCTGCGATACCCTCTAACTATATAGTCAGTCTCCTTGACGACAGCGGTTGTCCAGGTCAAGCCACAACTCAGCTGTTTATCCAGCCCTGTCCTGGTGTGATGGGTCAAAGGAGGAGGTGGATGTCTAGACAGCTACACATGTATTAATTACATGTCTCTGGGGGACTGATTTTCTATGAGTAAATTTGGGGAGATTATGTTCGAAACGGGGTGTGTTTTTGGGAGACAGTGGAAACATTCCAGAAGGAAATATAGTGTGATAAATCACATGGGCATTTCATATGAATGTAAGAGGAGGAAACACATGGAAAAGGGCATTCTGTGAGAAGTAGGAAGTGTGTTTTAGAAACTCAGGAAGTGTGTTTTAGAGCCTTAGGAAGCTCTAAGATGTAAATGAATGACTGTTTACACTTGGTGGGCAGTGGCTGGCCTACTGTACAGTGTGTTGTCAACAATCACAGTCCTTCATTCATAATCCTTCTGGGGACCTACCTCTCTGCTTTCTCTTCACCTCTTCTTACTTTTCCAGTCTCTCTCCCTCTCACATTCCATTTTTCATCCGATTTTGCCTTTACACCATGACACCATGCGGTAGTCAGACCCTATCTGAGTCACCCAGAGTAAATAACAGTAGTTAGTACAGTATGTCAGTGTTTCATGCCCTCTCTCTCTGTGTCAACTGGCTGCTTCGGGTGCCTTGTTGATTAGTGAACTTTTCCAACACACTTTGTTCAACACCTCCACCTCTCTCCCCTTCCTCTGTATCTGACATCTACAAACCTGGTCTGGACAGGTTTGGACATGTTGCTGTTTTATCTCAGAGAGATTTTACATATTCCAGATAGCATCAGGACTGAGGTGAGCTCGGCAGACAGGCAGACAGAAAGGCAGGCAGACAGACAGACAGACAGGCTGGCAGGCAGGCAGGCAGGCAGACAGACAGACAGACAGACAGACAGACAGGCAGGCAGGCAGACAGACTGGCAGGCAGACAGGCAGGCAGGCAGACAGACAGACAGACAGACAGACAGGCTGGCTGGCTGGCTGGCAGGCAGATAGACAGACAGACAGACAGACAGACAGACAGACAGACAGACAGACAGGCAGGCAGGCAGACAGACTGGCAGGCAGACAGGCAGGCAGGCAGACAGACAGACAGACAGACAGACAGGCTGGCAGGCAGGCAGGCAGGCATCTCAGAGCAGATGGAGACTGATGATGGCTAAGGACAGGGATGGCAGGCCCAGACAATCAACCATACATTCACACTCACACTTACCACTCAAGTGGTCTGGAAATCTTTTAAACTCCAACATTTCTGTTAAATTACATTTTGTCTCTGTAAAAATTTGGAAGAGACAGACTAGTCTCTGAGAGACAGAGAGTGAATTTAAATGGATTTAAATGAATTACACATTTTAAGTACACATATTTTAAGAGTACTTTCCAGTCACAACCCTCCCTGTATTGAACATATTTACTAATCACATTTATTAAGACTGTAATAAAGACAGCTAATCAAAAAAAAGTCAAAAATGATTGTTAACTCTAAATTTTGTTCCACCACAGAGGGCTAGATTTATCAAGCCGTTTGCGCCTGTTTTCAGGCGCTAATTGGTCGCAAAGACGGACGTAACCGATGCGGGCTATTTACAAACCAGGCGCACTTGGGTAAAATCGCAGATTGCCTGCCACATGAGCGACAAGAGACAAGTTGCGATTTCAATATGCGTTCATGGGAGGGTCATGGGGAAAGTGGGAGTTCCACGCAAAAAGGTGGGAGGATACG
>JACXGM010019349.1:0-18451 GCA_016801145.1 Umbra pygmaea
ATGCCCTGTTTTATGACTTAGTCTGCCTTGGATTATCCATTGTACCTTTGCAAAATCTAGTATTGATAATCTGGCCTGACCCCTGCTTTGTTGTATAGTCTTCTGTCTTGGATTACCCTCTGTGCCTCTGTTTTGGACCTATTACATCTTGTTGTTAATAAACAGTGTTTATTCCTCATACATTGGAGTAATCATTACACCCAGCCAATCACCTGACTTAAATCCAATTGAAAATCTATGAAAAGAACTGAAGATCAAGATTCATAGAAGAGGGCCACAGAACCTTCAAGATTTGAATACTGTTTGTGTGGAAGAATTAGCCAAAATCACACCAAAACAATTCATGTGACTAGTTTCTCCATACAAAATGCGTCTTGAAGCTGTCATTAACAACAAAGGCTTTTGTACAAAGTATTGAACGAATAGCCATAAGCGTGTTCAATACTTTTTCCCTGTGTCATTTCACATTATTACACAGAACTTAATTTCTGAACTTTGAAACCAACAGAAGAATCGTACGTAACATCAAGTAATACATGAATGCCTGACACCTCCCTCTAGTTTGGCCAGCTCTTATATAAGGACAACTAACTAGCAAATCGATCATGGCTGAACGTAATCATCAATCAGATCTACAAAATTCCAGCCTTACCTAACCTAAACCCTATTCTAGCAATGGCCAATCCAGAGAGAGGTGTCACAAGACCTTAAAGGGACATAACAATTAACTAATAACTCCATGCAATGCACTGAATGATAGACAACACAAACTAAAAAGAAAAACACAAAATATTGAAGGAGTTAGTAACATATATCAGTACAGTTACAAAAGTAATCTGATTACTTGTAATCACTTACTCCCCAACGCTGTCTGGGATTGATTTGCACATTTTTCACCAAAGTATGTTCATCTCTGGGAGACAAAATGCGTCTCCTTCCTGAGTTTTATGACAGCTGCGTGATCCCTTGGTGTTTATACTTGTATACTGTTGTTTGAAGAGCTGAACGGGGAGGCATGTGGAAATTGCTCCCAAGCATGAACCAGACTTGTAATAGTATACAATAATTTTTCTGATGTCTTGGCTGATGTCTTTTGATTTTCCTAGGCACTCAGTTTGAAAATAGGCCTTCAAATACATCCACAGGTACCTACAACTGACTCAAATAATGTAAATTGAACCAGAAGCTTCTAAAGCTATGACACTATTTAATTTAACAAGCTGTTTAACGGCACAGTTACCTAATGTACTGTATCTAAACTTCTGACTTACTGGAATTTTTTTTAGTGAAAATAAGTGGAATAATCTGTCTGTAAACAATTGTTGGAAAAACTACCTGTACCACAAAAAAAAACCTACAAGTTAATTGAACTCAAAATAATTGTTGTAACTGATAACATTGACATTATTAAGTACAACTAACTTATGTATTGTGTTTTACAGTGCATGCACAAAGTAGATGTCCTAACTGACTTGCTGGAACTATAGTTTGTTAAAATGACATCTATGGAGTGGTTGACAAAATAGTTTTAAGACTTCAAACCAAGTGTATGTAAACAGTCATTCTGAGAATATCACAAGTATTGATTTTCACAAAGTTTGCTACCTCAGCGTTCTTAGATCTTTATGTCAACAGTTACCATGGTACACTGAAATATATTTACAAGTGTTCCATAAGTGTCAAAGGCTTTCATTGACTAATGACATTCAGTTTATGCAAAGTGAATATTTGCAGTGTTGACCCTTCTTTTTCAAGACCTGTGCAATCTGCCCTGGCATGCTGTCAATTAACTTCTGGATCACATCCGGACTGTTGGCAGCCCATTCTTGCATAATCAATGCTTGGAGTTTGTCAGAAGTTGTGGGTTTTTGTTTGTACACCCACCTCTTGAGGATCAACCACAAGTTCTCAATGGGATTAAGGTCTGAGGAGTTTTCTGGCTATGGACCCAAAATGTAGATGTTTTATTCCCTGAGCCACTTAGTTATCATTTTTGACTTATGGCAAGGTGCTCCATTATGCTGGAAAAGGCATTGGTTGTCACCAAACTGTTTCTGGATGGTTGGGAGAAGTTGCTTTTGGAGAATGTGTTGGTACCATTTTTTTATTCATGGCAGTGTTCTTAGGCAAATTTTTGAGTGAGCCCACTCCCTGGCATGACACAGGACTGATGGTAGCACTCACCTTGTCCTCCCTGGACAAGGGTTTTTTCTGGATGGCCCAAACAATCTGAAAGGGGAATCATCAGCGAAAATGACTTTACCCCAGTCCTTAGCAGTCCAATCCCTGTACCTTTTGCAGAATATCAGTCTGTCCCTGATGTATTTCCTGGAGAGAAGTAGCTTCTTTGCTACCCTTATTGACACCAGGCCTTCCTCTAAAAGTCTTCACCTCACAGTGCATGCAGATGCACTGACACCTGCCTGCTGCCATTTCTAAGCAAGCTCTGCACTGGTGGTGCCCCGATCCCGCAACTGAGTCAACTTTAGGAGATGTTCTTTGTGCTTGCTGGATGTTCTTGGGTGCCCCAATGCCTTCTTCCCAACAATTGAACTTCTCTCCTTAAAGTTCTTGATTATCCGAGAAATGGTTGGTTAAGGTACAATCTTACAAGTAGCAATATCCTTGCCTGTGAAGCACTTTTTGAGAAAAGCAATGATAACATTATTCCTTGCAGGTAACCATGGTTTACAGAGGAAGAACAATAATTTCAAGCACCACCCTCCTTTTAAAGGTTCCAGTCTGATATTCTAACTCAATGAGCATGACAGAGTGATCTCCAGCCTTGTCCTCTTCAACACTCTCACCTGTGTTAATGAGACAATCACTGACATGGACTCTGGTCCCTACTGTCAAGATGGCTAGCTTTAAAAAGTGTGATCGTGTGGAAATAATGGACGTTAAAAAAAGGTGGATTATTTGCTTTCTCATCCGTTTACTTTAATGTCTTTGGAGGAAAAAATTGTTATAAAGAGACTTGTAACATCCAAAAGGAAGAAAGGTTTGAAAGAAAGAAATGGCTAATGGCAGGTGTAGCCAATAATTCCCTATTCTGTTTGCCATGCTTACATTTTGGAGGAGACTCGACCTAATTGGACCAACCAAGGAATTGTGGATATATAACATGTATCCAAAACAATTATGAAACAATAATGCAGCACAACTCACATTGGAAGTAGCATAAATATCAATTTTGTGAAAAGTTAATGAAGGCTGAATCAATGCACTGGCTACGTGCTGTCGATTGAGCCGGACTTCATCCTAAATCCACTGGATTTTAAAGACTTTGATGTGAGCTTCTCTTCAGATAAGGTAGGCCCTAAAGACCTCTTAAAGACCATCACACTTGTTTCCTTCCCCTTTCTTGTCTACATTGCCTGTCTCTCCTATAGTTTATGCTGTGTTTACTGTAATAAATTATTTCATTCAGGACATGATGTTCGAACCAATGTGTTGCAAAACAGTTGTGATATAAACAGTTGTCGTGTCTATTAGCAGTCGTTAAAGTTGGAACATGTTTTGTAGTGCATCCGTAGGTGGTCCCTTCTCTGACATTCTAGGCTATGATAGATCATTCTGTACTGTCAAGTAGCCTATCATTCTATCATTCATGCATTAACATGAGCTAATTTGTACCTAGAAATATTTTCAAATGGTATGTGTGTGTGTGACTGTGAAAGACAGATATATAGATTATTTTGCCATAAAGCCATTCTTGTGGGTACTTATCTATAGTGTAGGGCAGGCTATAGTAACTTGGTATCTCGGATGTGGTGCAGATGGTTCAGTGGTTAGGGAGTCAGACTAAAGTCAAATGTTTGCTGGTTTGTTTCCCGGCTGTGCCAAATGTCGTTATGTCCTTGGTCAAGGCACTTTACCCTAAGTTGCTCCAGTGGAATGTCACTGTACTTACTGTAATTCGCTCTGGATAAAAGCATCTGCTAAATGACTTAAATGTAAATGGATGTGTTGATGCAACGTCTAATTCTGATTGATGTATAATGCATTCTACTCACCCACCCAACATCACCACTAGCCGTCACTGTAGTGGACACGAGGTATCACTGTGGTATTAATATCCATAGCATCACATACTCTCAACCTGCGCTCGAGCAGGTACAAATGAAAAATCGCTGGTGTCCATTGGAACGATATAGACACTTAGGGCCGAATTTACTAACACAAGCGCAGTTTGCGCTGCGTATGTTAATGCGAGTTAGCGTAGTATTTATCAAACCCGATACTCATTACGCAAACAGCGCATACTCCGCCCTCCATTAGCGCGCCTCTAAAAGCGCAAACAATGGCTCCGTATGTATCTATCATGGATCTCCCTACGGGAAAAAGAAAGCGCAAGCTTAAATTTATTGCAGAACAAATTAACATCTTAGTGCATGAAGTAACAGCAATCCTGAACATGTTACAGGGCAGAACATCCACACCCTCGGAAAAAAAGCAATTTGGATTGCCGTAACAAGTTAAATCAACTCTCTATCATCTACACGGAGAGAAGTGGAGGAGGTAAAAAAACGGTGGCAAGACATAAAGCGCAGAACAAAAGCGAAGGTTGCGTACAACCGGGCACAATTGAGGAGAACCAGTTCAGGTCCACCATAAATAGACACGCTAACTACTACTGAAGAGGTGAATGAGAATGAAGGTATGTGTGGTTTGTAATAGGCTACTGTTCAGTTGGCATTGTTTGGCATATATGTTTAGCCTATATCTTTAATATGTAAAGTCAACCGATGTGTTTAAGTTATTAAAGAGTGTTATATATGTCAATAATCGCAAATTGCTTATCAAAAATGGAACAGATGGAGGCATTTGTCTTTTTTTGAGCCAAGTGTATTTGTTGCTGTCACTGATGTATATTTGAACACACAGGAAAATGCGCTGGTTTACACCTGCTTTTAAGAGGTGGTAAATTCCCCCCGCAAAATAGAGGTGCGCTCTTACTGGCAGTCTTTGTAAATACCACGGAATATATAATTAGGCGCACTTTACACGTATCCTCCCACCTTTTTGCGTGGAACTCCCACTTTCCCCATGACCCTCCCATGAACGCATATTGAAACTTGTCTCTTGTCGCTCATGTGGCAGGCAATCTGCGATTTTACCCAAGTGCGCCTGGTTTGTAAATAGCCCGCATCGGTTACGTACGTCTTTGCGACCAATTAGCGCCTGGAAACAGCTGCAAACTGCTTGATAAATCTAGCCCTTAGTGTGTTAATTTAACACTCAGGGTGTTGATTTAACACCAGCATTTCTGCTGTTTATATCTCCCTAGTCGATACAAAAGCCCACACCTCATTTGGCCACCTCTCTTTCCAATTCTCTGCTGCGAATAATTAGAACAATTTACAAAAATCCCTGAAACCCGAGTCCACTATCCCCTTAACTACCTTTAATGCATTACTTTCAAATCTACTCACTGACCGCTGCACATGTTGACTCTACCCCCTCTCTTCATACATTTATGCCCTAGCTGACTCATCAAAGCCATAACCCATATTGTACATAATCAACTGCACAGCTGTCTTTGTATAATTTGCACATTACCATTTTCAGCCGTGTTCATCATGTTACCTATCCTAGTGTAATTTCTCTTGTACTGTCTCTTTACATTCCAATAATCTACCTCTCTATTCTTAGACCATATTTGCATTGAATGTACAGTATTTTCTATCTAACCTAATACTGTTTATATGTGTAACTGTATACCTAAATGTTGTTGCTTTATGTGTAACTTACACCTTGCGCCTTATCTTGGCCAGGTCGCGATTGCAAATGACAACTTGTTCTCAATCAATTAACCTGGTTAAATAACAGTGAAATAAAAAATAAATATAAAATTGAATGGGTCACCTTAATCATTATCAGAAAAATTGCCCCCCTGAGAATTTTTTCAGGAGCCACCACTGCTCCACACCCTACACTGTGACAATTGTTTTAATAGCCACAAAGTGATCTATGGAAACAGTAAATGGTAAAGCTACATTGTGTATTTCTTTTGTTGATTCTTGGCAAAAACCCCTTTGTTCTTTCAAAAATATGTGCTCATTCATGTGTAATTACTTCCAACTAATCAAAGTATTCTTGTAAGCGTAGAATCTTCCATTCAGAATACATACGATGGATTCAAAATAATAGCGCTCATAATTCATTACAATAATCATTGTTAGTTCATTGCATAGGTAGTGTCTATGTTCATGTGTTGCTAAAATGAGTCTTTTTTTGGATAGAACAGACACTAGTGAATGTTTTTCAGATGTAATCATGTTTTCAGATGAGACACTGACAGTATATTCAATCAAATTGTGTGCACAACATTTTTGTTAGTGTTTTTAATTAAACATGTTAAATTATATTTTTTTTTACACACAATACAATTGCATTTGTTTACAATTAACTAGCTATATAATGAATTAACTATGATTATTGCAATGCATTAAAACAAGCACTATTGTTTTGAAAAAAGAAGAAAATCTGATTTCACCGCTAGATGGGAGCAATTCTTACACGATGTAGCATTAATTAGTGATCAATCTCATCATATACACCATTTTGACAATTGCGAAAATCCTGCAGATAGCTACTGTATCTTTCCATTTTTTACAGTGTAACTTCTTTGGTTACACTTTATTTGGAGAGTCTGACATTGCATCTGTATGTGCTGTACAGATAGTTTGTTGATGATATGACTATCAACAAACTATCAACAAACCATCTGTTGAAAAGCAACTAATTGTGTAGTTTAAGGGTAGGGGTAAGTTTAGAATATGTTTTAGGGTAATGGTTAAGGTTGGGGTTAACATAAGGGGAATGGTTAGGGTTAGGATTAGGGTTAGTAGATAGTTTGTTAAAATGTTGTTGACAGTCTGCAGATAATATGTAGAGCATCTAGAGATGGACTCTCAAAATAAAGTGTTACCACTTCTTTACGCTGAACACTTTACTTTACATTTTAATCATTTAGCAGACACTTTTATCCAGAGCGACTTACAGTGTGTGAATACATTTAAGAGAAATTAGGTGAAACCATCACAACTCAGTAGTAAAAGCATTTATTATTTGAAACAGTGAATAGGCAAAAACAGTTCTAGAAAAGGATGATACAAATAAAAAAGACAGAGGTGGTGGAATTCAACTAATGTAGGTATACATTGGAGAAGAAGGTTTTCAGATGCTTCCTGAAAATCGGTAGAGACTGCTGTTCTAGCCTCCAGTGAAAGCTGGTTCCACCATTGAGGAGCCAAAACGGAGAAGAGTTTTGGATCTGGAGAGGCCTGTCCCACACATTACATAATGGCGACAAACCCTGTGGTTTTGGCTTGGTCATGTTGTGACATGACCTTCCCAATATATTGTGGCAACGTAATCTGAAGGTAAAATCACAAACAGCACCTGGTCACTTCCTTACCTTCCAACAACATTGTGGCAAAATTATCTAAATACCAGCTGATGACCATGCATTTTGTCACTTTCTTACATCCTCACCATGTCTTAGCCCAGTCATTTCATGACGTAACATATTGGCCGCAAGTATACCAATACAGAACCAAAAATGTATGAAAGTATTTAAACAGCATATTAGCAAATCTTGTATTTTCTGGGGGTTGGGTTTATTAATCTATGACTATATGTTCTTTAAATGCTGCTATAAAGAAATCAACAGTGAACACTGTTGTGTTTCGGCCACATTCCTATTGTAATTACATGGGCAGGAAAATACATTTTAATCGAAGGATGTACAGTTTTTGGACAATTCTTTTGTCAGCCATTTTTCGAACATGTAGTCCAACGTGAAACTCAACAAACCCCTAGCCAGTTCAGGTATTTCATTTGTTCCAGCTCAAGCACACCTGGTGCAACTAATGAAGCCCTTGATTAATTGCATCAGGTGTGCTTGAGACAACACCTGTTTTGCATCTTTGTGCCATTGTGAGGGATTCTATTCAGGGGGATTTTGAGACTGGGGAAGTCATTGAGTTGCATTTTCAGTTAAGCTATTTAAATTGCTTTTGTTGGATTTGTTCATTGCAAACAGCTGAAAGTCTGTACATTTTGAGAATAAACCTGATTTACAATGGGGTTGACTAATTTTGAATGCAACTGTACAAATATTTTCACGTTTGTATATTTAAATATACGGACTGGAAAAACATTTTAACAGTAGGTATATTTAACAATATGCAATATTATGTATAGTCAACCAGCCACAGGGTTGAAAGAAAATACTAGAACAAATGGCAAGATTCAGGTCTTTAATGTTTCATGCAGATTGCCAAATCATATATATTTCTTTATTTAACAAGGTAAGTCATCTGAGAAATATGAGCAACCACCTGGGTAGATCAAAACATGTACAATGTACAGCAAGGAAATATAATGAATACAAAAATAACAAGATTGGAAACCAAGCAAAATACACTGTCATATACATAATCCATAGCATATCCTACCAAACAGTACAGTATACACTCCTGCGGTTGGTCTCATTTGCAACAGCAACCTGGCCAAGAAAAGTAAGTCAACAAGGACAACACAGTGTTACACATAGAAACTCAAAAATATAATTATTTAGAAAATTGTGCAAATGAGGTGGTCAAAGCAAATACAATTATACCATTAGTTAAAACGTTAGAAGATGGAACAGGGATTGATATAAAAATAAATGACACCATAAATGGCATCACATTATGTGCAGACAGAGGTGTAAAACGTACTGGAGAATGACACTGTACTTGAGTAGAAGTAGAGATACTGTGCTAAAACCTACTCCAGTAAACGTGAAAAGTCACCTACTGGATTTCTACTTGACTAAATGTCTTAAAGTATATGAATTTAAATGTACTTAAGTACACAAAGTAAAAGTAGAAGTAAAAATATTCACATCTGTCAATGCAGAATATAAATAGCAGAGGTGCTTCTTCTTTGATACGTTATAGAAAACTGTTACATAATTGAAATGTTTGGCAAAGTGTCCCGTCTTAATTATCAAATTACTGGATCAGAATTGGGCTGCCTGCGTTAATGTAGCCTTTTAAAAAAGAAAGAAAAAAGGATACAATAAAATGACGGGACTTGAATGGCTTAGGCTTCTACACACAAATATTCCTGTTGAATCAACATCTCCAACGATGAATAATAAATACAGGTTATGCATAGTCGATCAGATTGGACTAAAAAAGCGTTTAAACATATTTACAACAGTTTTTCCCTATAAACACAACATTCTGTAAGCATCATTTTGTCCACAGCTTGGTGTTCTAATACAAAGAACAAATAATGATGTATAATAATTTAAATGCGGTATATCTGTTGAGGAGCTGATCAGATATTGTGAGCAAGGCAGTTTACACTAAATGTTCCACGGGTGCTCATTACGGCAGCACCACACACCTTCAAAGGGGTTTGATCATGTTAAAATAGCAGTTCGTTTCAATTATTTTACAATACATGGAATTGTTAAAAGAAATGGTGACTGGGTTGAATAATAATGATCTCTGAAATGCATGATACTGTATCTATAAACTTGATAGTTTCAAATTAATCAAGCCATTATCTGCACACAAATGTTTGGGGAAGTATTTCATAAATATATCTAGGACAGTGGATCTTAAACTTCTCTTCAGGGACCACCAGCCAGTCTATGTACTATACCTGAGCAAGCACACCTGATTCAACTTGTCTACTAATCCACAGGTCAGTGATTAGTGAATCTGATCTGATAGTTTAGGGCTACAGATAAAGTCCTTGTGGAGAGGTTTGAGCACCACTGGGCTAGGGCAGGGCCATTCATATAACTTTTAAATGGCATGTGCTAAAACATGGAAAACAAAGGCATCCCACACACAAAAAGTACATTTCAACCGTGAAACAGACTATTTGAGAATTGTTATTATTTTGATAATTTACATGACAACATGAAACATGACTATATTATGATAAAAACATGAAAGGCTTTCCAAAATGATTTCAGTTGTAATTAGTTTGGCTACGTAGACTATTAGAGTATTACTTCATTAATGTTCTTGTAACATTCCCCAGTTCACCTTCCCTGAGGACTACAGCTTCCCTATCCTAGACTGCTCAGAACTACAATTCCCATAACTCGGACTCAATCACCCAAACTCTGTACACCTGCTCTCACCCAGTCTATATTTAAGGCTTACACACACCATTGCCTCTTGGTGAGATATTGTAAGTAATTATTTTCTTTGTACTGAGAATATATTCTAGGATTGTTATTCTGGCCTGACCCGTGCATTGTTTATTCAGTATTGTGTTTTGGATTATCCTCTGTACCTTCGCCTGATCTGTTTCTGCCTTGCTTCTGATCGTTTTGCCTGTCTGAGAACCTGTTCCATGTACCTACCTCTGCCTGTTTTGATTAACCTGGATTTGTTTATGGACCTCTGCCTGTTTGACTGCCTGGTTTTCGGTACAGTGTATTATCTTACTCCTGAGTGTATATTTTAATAAACATTGTTATCTTTCATAACTGTTTCGGGAGTAATCATTATAGTACCGTATGATTTATTAACACTATTTATGTGTGTCATTGAGAGGAGGGGAAGATGCCACAAACTAATGTAAAGTATTCCACAATACTATTTTGAACCTGAACTAACTGCTGCTATTATTATGTCCTACACAATTACTGTCAAACAGTGAATTATAATAAGCCATTTACTATAGCATATGAAACTCAACTCATACCTGGCTGAACCTTAGTGTAGGAACTGGGAGGTTGATGGTCACTTGAACGTGTCTCACTCAATGTTCCAAACTATTCTAAATATAAACCAGCCAGCAATAAACAAATCAATATAATATAGGCAAATTCAATAACTATGCCATAGTACTATAGCCTTTCTGATGTCATATCATTCCCAATATCCCTGAATACATTGCCTGATGAACATGTTAGCAATAGGCATTATACCAAATACTGCAGTTAGCAGGCTAGCAGAGCCCTTCATAATTTAACATCTTAGTCATGTAACAAATCTAATACATTCATTGCAAATACTTTTTGTTGTGGAGGCAAACAATGTTACATCAATAAAAAGCATGATTCACAATAGAGCTGTAATACTTAGCTAACTGGTTAACTAACAAATTGATTATTTGGCTTTTGCCAACCTAAAAGTCACTAGTTACTGCTTGGCTGATTCCTGACATAACAACTTCCTGATGAATGGATGGACTACTGGGTTCAGTACGGCCAAAACATTTCTCTCAATATCTCACTCTGATGCACGCAGGCTGGTTCTTTCTTTCTTGCAGTGAAACCACAGCTCACATGAACCAGTGCTTAGTGCACATTTTCAGTTTATGGAATAGTCATGCGTATCCCTCCTGCCGCGCACATGCTTAAAGTGTGAATAAAAGTGAATGTAACTTGTGAGCTAGTTGATAGAACTTATAGCTCCCCTGAACTCCTTGGATATGTATCAATTTAATGTAAATGATGGAAAGAGGTGAAAACAAGTATACTAATCACTGTGACTACTGAAATAAATCAGTGGGTTGGGTTTCAAATTGAAATGGGCTCAAAATGAAATGCATGGCTAAAGCATTTGGATAACGAACGAAGGATACAGTGAATTATTTGTTGGCACATTTCCTTCATTACAAATCATTATCGTATTTTGGAGTGAGTAACAAAAATGTGTTAGAAAATGTAAAGAAGTGAAAGTATACATTTTGTAAAAAAAAAAGTAAAAGTCCAAAGTTGTCGACAGATACACACTCAAGTAAAGTACAGTTACACAAAAAGAAGACTTTATACTTCATTACTTTACACTACTGTGTGCAGAATGAACAGATAAGGTGAGTGGATAAGAAATTACCACCTCAGGTAAACATATTATTATCAGCGGCAACCCTGTTAATTACTACACCAAATTTCTTCCTCCACTTTAATTTGAACAATTTAGATAACTTAGTTTTAGGAATCTAGCATAGACAGTAGTTACTTTGTTTTAAGATAGTGTAGTAGCTAAGTTGCTCTTTACTGTTAGCAAGTTAATAGTAGCTAGCTAGCTACTAGATTTTAGCTACTGTATTACATCAGCCATGTTAGTGTGCAATCTGTATATTTTACATTGTTAAGCTAGTTTAGACTAAAAAAGTGTGTTAACAGTACCAAATTAGGCTACCAAGCAAAACATTTTTTACCATTCCTGGATGAGGAAACAAAGGTAAACAAATTTAATACAACTTTAACGCCAATAAATGTTACCACAGAACTGTCTGCATCACGCTAGTATGGAGAACAAAACACACACAGTGTCCATCTGGATTTGAACTCGCAAACACCGGTATGAAAGTCGCCGATTTATGTGCCCGTCCACCATCCTCGAATCCTGCCATAGCAAAATCTATGCTACTTACACACTACATCATGATCTTCATATGTTCAGTTGTTACGTTCTTGAATTTTAAAATTTAGTTCCCTATGAACGTAATTGACCCTCTCATACATTTTACTTTACATATTGTACATTATGGGCTGGTTAGCTTCGTCTCAAAACAAAAGGGGTAAGTCAAAAAAGTGAATTTGTGTGGGCTGAAAATTAACAAAGACATGTAGCTAACATATCATTTTTACAAACCACTATACATGGCATGATATATGTTTTTTGCACATTGACCACATTGAAATGCCGTGTCAAAACTGCCATTCTGCAATCAAAACTGCCATTCTGCAATCAAAACTTAACACTCTGACTTCAAAAGGCCCTCTTCAGATCGATAGTTAACACACATGCACATGAACAATAAACAGTCAAACAGACATAACACACTGGTCAACTTAAGACACTTCTGTCATTTGTAGTTTTTAAACCGTTTTTATTCCCGAAACCAAGCCTCAGTGATACATTGTACAGGTAGTAAAACAACTCCCATTACAAGTCAGGGATCACTCAGTCGATTGGGATCGGGCCACGTCACCTCCTCCACATCACAGGCGATGTTCTCCCTTGCCAGGCAATGGGAAAATATTGCCGGGCGTGGGGTATCCACCCGTGGATCGAGCCCACCTCGATATCTCCGCATGCCTCCTCCATTGCTCGCAGGAGTGGCACGCGTGCATGTGTAGGCAGTCATAGACCTTCCACCGCCATGCCGAAAATAATTCCCCTATCAGGTCGAGGACCGGGAAATAAGGGGCCAGGTACAGCACCATGAAATGGTCGTGGATGGCCAATTAGTCCCGGACCAGGGGCCTCATTTATAAAACTTTAAGGTGGATTTGCGTCAGAAGTGGCGTACGGATGAAATATAGGACGTGCGTACGCAAAGAAATATTCAGATTTATAAAACCATGCGCACGCACGTCCTACGCTGTTTTCCCTTTATAAATCACAATCAACTCTAATACGTGGTGCAGCTTTTGCGGATACATGTCACACCCTTAATTGTCCATAAATAATCAGTGAAACTCCCCGAAATTAATATTCATTGATTGAGAAATCATGGCGTACACAGTAGTGAGGAAAACCAAAAAAGCAACTTCACTCAATGTCAAGTAGAAAATATTGTTGGCGAGGTGGAAGAGAGGAGGAAAATGTTGTTTTATGCGCACAGTGTGCCTATTACGAACGGCGAAAATGCGTTGGAGTGGCAAAAGGTTGCAGACGCTTTGAATGCCATGGTCGAAATAAAAAAAGTGGTCAGATATCAGTCGATGTCGAAAAGCGTCTATAGCGTCATCGCGAAAGTGTCTACCACGGGTGGGGGAAATGGGTAACATTAGAGCAACATGTCTGCATCACAAGTTATTTGGACATTGGTGGAATGAAAATGCTTTTGATTAATGAAAGCATTCTCATTCGGTCTCCTTATGGCAACATGAGTGCAGTCAAAAGCATCGATTACATTTGGGATACCGGACATAGCTGCAAATTGTGCTTTTTGATTGCCTGTTCACCCGCCGTGTACGGAAACTTCATGTACTTATGCGCCAAGCCTATTATACCGACTAACACGTCTCGCATAACTCCGCTGAGATATCCCTCACTTGTCAGTAAATTCCAACTGGAAAGTGCAATGTCACCAGAAATCCTGTTATGAGTGATATGAAAGCTGCCAATAAATAATATTCATTATTAGGCTATTATTATAATTATAATTATTATCTTCTAACATTGCAAGGTCAGCTATTGTGCGTCATTACGCATTGTGATGGCATGGCTTTTTATAACCGTCCATTTGATTGTATCTGATAATCTACAGATGTATTAATCTAATTGTAAATGTAAAATAGTTCTGCACAAATAGAAAATCTTGAACCTTTCAAAATGGTTAAGACATGCATCACGATGGAACACATTGAAAAATTAAACAAACTAAATGCATATAAATGAACACTATGTTTCTGTATGTTATTACGACATTTATACTATGAAAACAATATTCCCCAATTGACAATAAAGACTATCTCATCATCATCTATTTATCTATTTATCTGCACAGACAGAGACATCGACAAGAATATTAGTTTCAAACATGATTTTGTTCTGTTTACCGTATTAATTATGAGGATGAATTACATAACATGCCAATATAATTAGTCTACATAATATATTTGAGTGTTCTTTTTGCAAATATGTGCAATATGTCCTTCATTTGCCTTTACGTTAAAATCGTGTTTTATATTGTTTGTATTTTTCTGCAGGCTGTTAATTGTATGCATGGCTTTGTGACATCTTCATATTATTAATGAGAGGCAGTATTTCGATTTCGGTTACACAACGCTCTGCAGTTTCAGACGGATCTACAGTAGCCTACGTGTTTCATCCATCTGCCAATGGTGTCGCCATTTCTCATTTCACCCGTTTTTGTGCGTACGCATGGGTCAGAGTTTCCGTGAAGGACCGCATATTTTCCCGTCAAGTTTGCTTTTTATAAATCCCAATTATTGTGTAGAGAGATGCGTACGTCTTCTTTTGTGCGTACGCCAGCTTTATAAATGAGGCCCCTGAGCAGCCCGGTGGAAACTGACATTATCCCAGATGACAACGAACATGGGCTGCCCTGGTTGGTCCTATGTGACCGTGGCATGTGGTGCATGCAGAAATGTCAGTATGTGTGCAGTGTTGTAGGGACCCAGGGTGGCATGGTGATGGAGGACCCCCTGACCATTAATGGCTGCACACATGGTGATGTTGCCCCAGCACTGCCCGGCGACATTCTTGATGGTCCTTTGGCCGATGATGTTTCAGTCCCGATGTCTGGTTTTTACCAGAGTCTCTTCCTTTATCTCCTCTCCCTCTTCCCTCCCCGTCTCTTCCTCGTTCTCTTCTCCCTCTTCCCGTCTCTTCCTCATCTTCTCCTTCCTCTTGGTCCTTCAGCTTCCATATTCACGATTGTCTCACGACAGGTGCTCATACCTGAATTATATAGTGACTGATTGGTGTTCAGTTACAGGTTAAGTGTTTTACGATGTGTGCGGGAGTGTTGCTAATGTCATGTGTGTTTTAACTATTGAATGGACGTGCTGACGGCAGAGTGTTTCATCATTGGCCAAAGTGTGTAACACATGCACGATGTGTGTAGTGTTTTGCACCGTGTGTTACAGAATTGTTTACGGTGCCATGCTGACATTGTGTTTATTCATTTGGTGCCTGAGTGTAACGTAAACGTTACGGTGTCGACGCTTTGTTATGAGCAGTCACTTTTAGTGTTTTAGAAATCGGAAAAAACTGCAACAGTAATGTACAGTAAATGCTAAATGCCCTAATAGATGTTGATACTACAGCAATGCAAAATATAGGCTATTAACCTTGCATTTTTGCACATATCATGTAAGACTCAATTTCTCCATTTATTTGCACAAAACTCTCCAGAAAATAACACTTAAACGTAAAGTATGTAGTTGTTGGCCGCTAGGGGGCTCTCAATCAAAACAATAGCAAAAGATGTACTTGGATGACGTGGGGAAGTAGCGTTGGATCATGGGTTTTATTATCGTCGTTAATGAAAACCTTCCAATCGAGCGCCTTCGGCAGAAAAAATGTTAATTTACAAATTAATATGTTGTTAAAAATATTATAACTTTATTCACGGTATGTTTGGTGTATCCCTGGAACTTAGAGCAACTAGCGTAGTCAAAGGTTATATGACGCCATTGACGGAAGACAAAATGAAACGCCCCGTGTCTTCAAATTATATTACAAATTTCTCTGGATTTGAAAGTTGGTGGAAACATTTAGTATAATGTAAGTACACAACTAAGAAATATATATATATACATATATAATATAGGTATAGTGAGGTTTGCTTTTTTAATGCAAAACACATCTTTTGTTATTGTTTTGGAAAACTACATATTGTACCTTTAATAGTTTATTTTTCAAAATCATGTTTTTCAAAAATGCCCCAGACCCCCCTAGGGAGAGCCCCCCCACATAACAAATCCCAATTTAACCCCTGCCTACCGGCAGCAGCGCAGGAAGACGAAGCTACCAACTTTACTTCGATATTATTACATTTAAACTTTTTTTCTCGAATAATTGATTCACACGTTAATTTTTAAATGTTCATGTGTAATTTTATAAAGAATTGATCAACGTTCGTAGGCAAAGGAGCAGATGCTAAGGCACCCATAGCCCCCCCCTTCACGAGCCTGAATTTTGCCTACGTATAGATTTGAATCCATTGCCATTGACAATTAACCATTATGTGACTAAGCTGAGAACGCAGAGATAATAGCTATGTCATTTAGAAAATTATTCTAACTACATATATAATCCACTTCTTAACACAACATACCATCACTATACCAATTATACAGAATATTGTCAAAATTATATATCATTGAGAATTTTGACCTATCATTGCTTTAGTGATGGTATGATGATTACAAAGCTATTGAAGTATGAAGTTAGAAGATGGCTGCATTTCCTAGACAATATGAACATGCACAATATACCATCTCTGCTATCGCTTGCTTCACACAGCTGCAATACATATGCTAACAATCCATTTTGCTGAATTAAAATATAATTCACATTGCAGTTTCCTCAAAGCTTTAGTTAGTGCCTACACTCTCGTCCTCACTGCACGTCCCTCCAGTTGTTTTATTTTATAAGACCAAATTGACAACTCCCATAACGGGTGGATTCAGAACCATAGCCAGTTCCGTTGCCTACGGAACCTCACTAACTGTGCATATTACCCCTGAACTAAACTTTCCCCACTTTAAATTGTAACCGATTGGTCTATTCTTGGAAATTTTCCGGTAGAACACACATTTTGATTGGCCATTTTGTAAACCTACCTACATAATGTGGCAAAAATTATGTATAATTTTTCGCTCAAATTTTTTAGACTTCTGATTTGCCAGGGAAAAATACAAACAACCAATCAAATGTTTCATTTCATAAAATAAAAAAGTGAAGCCATTCTGATGCTGGGTAAGTAATAACTCAGGCTGGCTTGATGCCCTGCCTGGCCCTGCCTAGTCTTCTCCTCTGATCAGAAGCCACTGTCAGATTTCTGGATCAAGTGGTGGGCAGAATAGATGGGAAAATGGGATATCAAGTTCAACACTGCTATATGTTAAATACAGGAGCTGTCTCGTTGGCATATTCAGCAACAGCAACGTTTTACTTCTGTTTCAGCTATAATATTGCCGGTACTAAGATTGCTATAAGATTTCTATAGTTTGTCCCAATTGACTATAAGCATCCATAAGGATCTTTTATGTTCTCAATTATATTACTATAATGATTAATACAATAGTAATCCTATAGTTCTGTTTCAGGGTGGATTCCCCGGTGATTTTACTCACGCAACATCCCTGAATGTTTGTTATTGCCGTCCATAGGCGTAAATTTAGGGTGGGATGTAGGGACATGTCCCCACCAATGTTTAGGAAACATGTAATTGTCCCCACCAATAATTGCGATTCTAAACATATTTTTTTCATTCTGTTAACTATTTCTACTCCACAATTGGTTCACTCTCTCAATATCAGCGTTACTCCTGATTGGCAGGAGAGCGCTGATCACAATGTGTACAAGGCTGTCAGCTAACAGTGGGCAGGTGAGCGTCGAAACCAGTAGTATACAGTCAATGGTCGAAACGAGACTGTGGGAAGAGATTTAATTGCTTTTTGGCAGGCTACTCCTGTAAGCTATACTTTACCATTGAGTGAATAATAAACGATACAATCGAATTATATTACACTCCTGTATATTATTGTTGAAAATGTATAGTATTTCTAACGTTAACGAGCCTTTGCTAGCTCTGGAACACAACTACGGAATTGTCTGCTTGCTAGCTATCGGACATTCATTTGTCGTGTAGTTGCGGTCGAAGCTGTGCTAGCTAGTACCTGAACTTGTAAAAAGGATTTGTTAAAATCATCATACCAAACTGCTTATTTCAATGTTTTTTAGATGTTAACAGAATGGCTCCAAAAAACGAATTA
>JACXGM010019350.1:0-12619 GCA_016801145.1 Umbra pygmaea
GTGTGTGTGTGTGTGTGTGTGTGTGTGTGTGTGTGTGTGTGTGTGTGTGTGTGTGTGTGTGTGTGTGTGTGTGTGTGTGTGTGTGTGTGTGTGTGTGTGTGTGTGTGTGTGTGTGTGTGTGTGTGTGTGTGTGTGTGTGTGTGTGTGTGTGTGTGTGTGTGTTTGTTATTGTGTTGCATAGACATCAAGCAGTAAGCGGAAGTATTATACATAAATTATCTTGACATAAAAAGTACTACAGAGAAATATGGATTCTGCTGCTTTACTATTCCCCTGAAAAGAGTAAATCTAAAGCAACATTTCTCTATACACCCCCCACATGCTCCTTCATTCTTCTCCCATCCATATCTAGTTTAAATTGTGATGAGCTGACCCCTGGCTGACCCGAGGATGTCCCCTCCCTGTGAGATCATGCCCTTACTGCTTGTTAGTTCTCTAATTGGCACTAGGTCCTCCTCTGTGTTTAGCTGGGCTCCACTGGGGAGAATAATACTGTCAGAAATGTGGGAATCTCTAGAATGATATACCATAAGCCATACCACTGTACTGTACCTCAGATTAGACTATAACGTTCTTATCGACTGATTGGATAACATTTATATACCAGCTTAGGGGTTCGTATTTGCTGTGAATTTACACATTTGTCTTTCTGGGAAAATTGCATGAAATGCTGGGCAACCAACAGTGAGGTTGAACACATCCTCATCTTCCATTCTTTGAAAGGTTGTATGGAGCATGCACTTAACAGCCTGGTAGCCTAAGGAATTAAATCTATGGAACTAATACAGGTGACCGATGAGCTATCTATTAGCTGCTAGTATTATAAGTAGCCAAGGAACCAGTGAATTGTTGCATATTTAGTATTTTTGCAACCTAGCTCGGAATATCCGCTCAACAGTTGTGATACAGAACGTTTAATGTTTTCTTTGCGAGGGGAGGACAGCAATCTTGGACTGTAGATTGGTATGCTCTTAGTCTACTTGCTGTGTGCAATGGTAGAATACTCTGGAAAAAACAGTCACCTGCAGCGCTTTGAATGTAAATCGTCTACAACAACACACGCACACAAGCACACAAACCTCACTGTTAATGGTTGTTCATGTAGACTGACAGCAGTACTAGAGACAGCCATGGAGAAGCCAGATGAAGACAGCTTGTCTTTACAAGTTTCATTCACATCGCAATATATTGTAATTAGCCGGCTTCTCCGCATTAAATCCTTATCTTGAATATTATATTCTAACCAGGAGGAGATTAATAATGGTGTGACAGGACGAGACAGAGGTTCAACATTAACGTTATTCTAGCTGTTATAAGCCAAACATGCAGGCATTAACATTATCAACTGGTCTCGTTCAAATAAACAAGAGGTGTTAAATCCATGTGTTCTAGTTGCACTGTTTATGTGTTATTTTTAATGTGTATTGATTAATCTTATGCCACACATATCATAACATTACGGAAATCCATTAAGTTTGTTATTTTATTGCAGGTGTTAATAAAATGGTTGCTCCAGTGTAAGTGGTATAGGTTTTCTCCTTTATCGCTATGCCTAACAATGACATTCTGAATGCAGCTTGCAGGGAGAATATAAATTCAAACTTTTTGATTTTTTTATTCTGGCAGGATTCCATTGTACATCAATTTGCAAACCAGTGTGACAGGCAGGTGTGACACTTTGAGAGTTACAGGCTTTTAAAAGAAAATTGAATAACCATGTATCAGTCACAAAGAAATATAGCCATGGGTGGTAAGTACAATTAACAAAAACAAACTAAATGCACTCTGGGAAATTTACCAAATATTATGTGTAGCCTATAGTTAAGTCCAAATTAAATGCAATGTTTACACGTATTTGTTGCAGTTGAAACTACACCATTTAGTTTATGTAATCCGTTTAAGACTTGATTAGGGACAATTGCAATAGAGCTAAATCTATATCAGTGTGTGTGTACATTTTCTGTGTTCTGAATTAAATGTACACCACTGATAGTCAATACACAGCACTGCAGGTCATTTCAGACATACAGGCTGTTTGGGTTCTTTACTCCGAGTGTTTATCACCCCAGCCAGACTTTCAAACCCCTCTCAATTTCCCTCCATAACCCTTCTAGCAAGTGACACATTCAAATCATAATTTCATGAATACAATAATTAAATTGGAACAACACATTTTTCTTCCTACATACAGTACAAAACCTGATATGGGGCCCCATTTTTCAGTTCTATAATCCAATCATTCAAAGCAGTGAAAGAAGGCTGGATTATACAGATTATACTGTCTGATTATTACGACTGGCAGCAGGCTGTGCTTACTCAAATCAATGCCTGGTGTTCAGGATAGCATGTGCATAGTCAGCATACACAAGCATTAAGCCTCCCCTGTATGCCTGACAGATGTGCAAACAACAGCACATTAACACACTTACTGTATGTGTTAATATCACATAAATTATACAGTACACTATTTACAGTATACAGTACACTATTTACAGTATAGAGTACAGGTATTAAAGTTGATCAGAAAGGGCTACAACATAATTTTGGTTTATCAGCTTGCTTTTACAAGTACTATTAGAAAAAAGTGTTCCTAAACTACTTGACGTAATTATTTGACACTCTCAATCATGAGGCAGCTGTCGCACTCAAAGAGAGCAGGGTGGAGATAGCGTGCCACTGTTATATGGAGGTTATATGGCTCTGTCCCTATTGGTGTGCTACAACAATGTATCACAGGAATTTGTGAAGGATTATTTGTGTGAAAGACTAATGTTTACGCTAATGTATACTATATGTTTACAAATAAAACACAAACTTGGGAAGCTTAATTGCTTTTGGTACAAATAAACATATTATATAAATGTCAGTTGGATGGCTAGAATCATACCTTTTCTGACATCTTGGCCAAAGACAAGCTTGCATGCTTGTTTGCAGTGCTGGTGAGGGGGGTGCATTCAAGTTGTCAAAAGAACTGCAGACATAGGTCATAACATTACGACCACCACAGATTGTTTTTGTCCCCCATTTACCCCCAAAACAGCCCTGACCTGTCGAGGCATAGACTCCACTAGACCTCTGAAGGTGTGTTGTTGTATCTGGCACCAAGATGTTAGCAGCAGATCATTTAAGTCCTGTTAGTTGCGAAGTGGGGCCTCCATGGATTGTTTGTCCAGCAAGTCCCACAGATGCTCGATTGGATTGAGATCTGGAGAATTTGGAAGTCAACAGCCAAGTCAACAGCTTGAACTTGTTGTTGTGTTCCTCAAACCATTCCTGAACCATTTTTGTTTTGTGGCAGGGCACATTATCCTGCTGAAAGAGGCCAATGACATCAAGGAATAATGTTTCCATGAAAGGATGGACATGGTCTGCAACAATTGCTTAGTTACAGTAGGTGATGCGTGTCAAAGTAACATCCACATGAATGACAGGACCCAAGGTTTTCAGAACATTGCCCAAAGCATCACACTGCAACCACCGGCTTGCCACTGCCCATTGTTCCTGCTTCTAACACATCAACGCATACAATACAACTTTGGGGACAAAATGGTAATTGGTTACGTAATATATCCCACCCAGGACAGCCAACAGAAATGTCTCGGCCCCTGAAAAGGTCCAGTGAATGAGCCACCCCCAGTGCACTTTTGACGTATTCCTGGCCTCCATGCCCCCCCCTCGGCTGGGCCCCAGAAAGCTTTCCTCTTTTTTCCCCCATATGGGCAGCCCTGATCCCACCCACAGACAGGTGCCATGATTATTACATTATCAGTGTTATTCAATTTACCTGTTAGTGACCATAATGTTATGGCTGATCGGTATATATTCTCAATGTGATATCCTCCCCCGATTAAAGAGCAACTTGCAGGTTGAATTGATAACTGAATTAATAGTTAATATTTTCAGAAGGGGTCTTTTAAAAACACATATGTAAGAACTTCTATGTTACACAATACTTTACGCAGGATTTTGATGGAAACGTGCCCATAATAAGCCAGGCTCCGCACCGGTAGCAACGCTTCATATGACGTAGGCAGAGGCAAATACGAGCTGCGCTTTGCTCTCTCATTGCATTTGTCGATGTAGTTAGAGCAGTGGTGAGAGACAGCGCGAGATATAGAGAAAGTTTTATAGTAGCCATAATCGAAGCAGCTTAGTTTCACTTTCGGTTTCATCCGTAATTTGAGCATGAAGTTGACAGACTACCTCGCGTTACGTCACTTCCGATCTGTGATTTATAGATGCAGATGTTATTGTTAATTACAATTTTATCTCTAAATATCGTTTTTGGTAGTTATCTAATTCTCCAATCTAGTTGTTTTTCATTACTGTACACTATTCTATATTGAGGTGTCCAAAGTGCAAGTTGCTCTTTAAGAATATATTGTTGATAGAGCAAAGTCCGAAGTCTGCATTTTGACAATTTGAACGTGCCATCTCAAAAACTGCTTTTTAGCAAGTCGCACGAAAGCTGGCATTTCCTCCTCATTGGCAGAGATGTCAAAAAAGGTATGTTTGAATCCACGCAACTGATTTTTATTATACAAAATATATGTAGCAAAAGCAATTGGGCTTCAAGATTTTAGGGTTCTTTGAAAGAACTATCTTTTTCACCCAAATAGCTGTTACTTCAGAAACTAATATCTAGCGGATTAGCCGGGACAAAGCAATAACATTATGCCATAGCACTGGTGATGGCTCCACCGTCCTCTCCCTGAATGAGAGAGCGGCCTGATGAGTGAGACAGTCAAATAATTACGTCTAGCAATTTAGGAACATAGACAAATGATAGATATTTGTCATTGTTCCACTTTAATTAAGGTACAATTTATTCAAAGAAAAACTATTTCAAAACCATGTGTCAGTATTATTGGCTAACATTATGATTATTTTAAGGACACTAATCAAGGTGAGAAAAAGGAAAGGACATTTTTAATAGCCTTTTTTGTTATTTTTACACAAGGAGGCTAATAATTATGAAGGATGTGGTGCTCTGTATATGAAGGTGCACACTGCACTGCATATTTAAAGTATAAATACATGAAAAACATAGCATATAAAATCAGCCAGACTGTATGTACAGGTAAGAACTATGCAGTGACAAAGTGGCCCTCTTGTGAACGCAAGGCCCTGTGCTGATATGTTATTTAACAAGGGCCTATAAAACCTCTACAGCCAACTGACAGAGAACCCACTAGAGATCAGGACACACAACACACTGCTATCTGCAAAAAGCACGACCTTCACTAAGCCTTCAGTAATTACAACCAACCTAATAAGCTATGTGGATCACAAACAATGTCTGGCCGAACATGATTAAATGTCACTTAGCCTCGTGCCTACCTGGCATGAGGACGGAAGGGGCAGCTGAATGTCCTGTGAGTCATAATAGAGGATGACACAACAACAACATTGAAGGAGATGATGGACATACATCCAGATGACGGGAGGAGACAACAGTACCGATCCATCTGATTGGTTGCTATTAAGGCATTTGTCTAATCACATCCCTAGAAAGATAGAACTTTCTAATTACTTCAAAAATCTCAACCATACACTGTTTTTCTTTTTTGCACAAAGTTACCAGCCAAACTGAAGGAAAAAATTGAGTAAATAAGGGATAGACTGTATTTTGAAAGCATGCCCTTCTACACAAGGTGTGGAATTTACATATACAATTCCTGGTAGCGTATTAAGATTTTCTTATCATCATCCCATACGTTGCAATGTCACTGTACAATACTTGAATATTACTGTTATGTAAGCTACTGTATGTCCCCTTTGTGTGGACCCATGAGAGATTAGCTGCTGCTTTAGCACAAGATAAATAAGCCCAATGAGATCCTAAACCCTTCTCCCATTTCCACCACACAAATGACGTGAAAACACGAGCATAAGTTGTTTTTGAAGTCTGTCCCCATGTTGTTCTCTCTTCATATGTGAGTGAGCAGTGAAGTAGAATAACATAAAGGAAAGGTAGGTGTGACAGGCTGTCCTGAGAACCTATCCCAAGCTCTTTTTTTAACTTCTAAAAACGTAAGAAAGCTAACTCTACGTTGCTCCGTTTCTCCTGTAATGCAAAAAATTTGCTAACGACAGCAGCAAGTTAAAACAAGTGACTCACCAGCTCTTGTTTTCTACCATGGTGATTTTCAAAACTAAAATTATTTAAATATATTGGTATACAGTAGGTACAGTACACTGCTGAGTTGCATATTATATTGGTTAGTGCCATAGTAAGAAGAGGAGACCTCAGTGAGTTTAAAAGGGAGGTGACTGTTTTGTCATGTTTAGCACGATCTTCAGTGACAAACACTACTGTTCTTGCTGATGTTTGTCGTGGCCATTTCAGTCACTAGAATCCACCCAGTTTAACACTTAAGAGGAATTTCAGGGGTGAAAGTGTTTTCTATCACACTCAATGATGTCCTTCCTGATGAAATAATTGTTATGCATCCCTCTAAACGTCCCAGATAATGCCAAGGCAGTGTAAAGCTGTTCTCTTGGTCTATTGTCGTTAAAGTCCCATCACCAATGTTTCCTTTCTTTTGGCAGTTACTTGTAATTCCCTAAAAGCTCCTTGAAAGTAGCTTCCAAGCTCAGTTTGCAAACATAAGCATTTTAGGATCCATTAATTTCCAGTGTGAGTGAGTAGGCTTCTCCCCTGGCCCCAAGGAGCACAGGCTCTGTGTGTCTCTAGCATATGGCTGGGTGGAATTACAGCTCCAGGTCTCACTCCTTCTATGAGTGGAAAGTGGCACAGATGGGAGCGCTGACGTTTCCATTACAGCGCTCCATCTAATTAAACATACCGGTATTCAACAAAGTTGGCTGCAAGTTGTTTTTAAAAAAGTGTCTACTAAATTGCATATGTTATTATTATTATTGGATAGAAGCATATAGGGGTTGCTAAATAACCACTATTCTCACCCCAAGGACATACTGTAGATGTACCATATACATATAGTACTTCTCTATAATGCATAGCTTGAAACTATATATTCTAAGGACAAATATTTTTTCAGCTAACAAGGGTTTATTCTGTCCATTTTGTTAGATTTTGCAGAGTCTGGACTTTAAAGGGTCTTGCTATTCTCACTTGAATGATCACGTAACATCAAGCACAATGAAGACAGGGAAAGGCTCCTGGCCTCTGACATCCATCAAGACTTCAATAAAGAAGGTCAGAGTGAATGACAGTCTTCCTGTCCAAACTCAGCAGATTATTGTATAATAGTAGAGCAGCTACCTTAGCTTGAAACCAAGGGGCAAACTCAGAGGCTGAAAAATGAAGTACCAAAAACTGCAATTCATCAAATGGCCACTTGAGGCTGGCTGCAGAAAGAAGCAATTTCTATGAACCTACATGGGCAAAATGCTGAAATATAGAGCAGAAAAAAATATGTTTACAGCCTGGCTTAAATAATGGTTGTGGTGTATATTTCTTATTTCCCCCTATTTGACAACACTGGGGGGGGGGGGGTTGTATTATAAAAGTTGTATAATTAGGAGGTGTGGCCTAATGAGTGACAGATGTTGTGCTGGCACTTTAAATCGTGGTCACTAAGTCACTGAACTTATCTCTAGTGTATGTGCTTTTACCATGTTATATGTTTGTGAAAATAATAACTATCCAAATGATTTATGTGCAAAATGGTAACAGTGGTGTGCAGAAATTGAAGCCTATATAGCGATTGACAGACGCAGAGTCACAAGCTGAAAATGAAGACATTGAATTTACACAAAATTACACATTACACATAACTTTATGGTGACTGGCAACAGCCGATAGCAACCGCTAGCAATGCAAAGTAGCATACTGGTAGGATATAGCCTAGCTTAGCGTCTTAGCCTTTTCTAACTTGGTAATGTCGCACTTAGGTGGGCATGGCATCAGCAAAAAGCCGCCTCAGCTCCACCTATCCCCCCACCTCTTTGCCCATTTTTGGTTATCGAGGAGTTACGCCGAGTGACACGCTAACAAGATGGCCCCAGTCCGCTCCACCCACAATGAGCTTCAAAACTGCTTCTCAGACACTAATCTGATGTCACAGTTACTACGTCCATGTTTTTTACAGTCTATGCTTGAAACACTATATAGCAAAACATATGTTGACACCCCTACTATTGGTGGAGGAGGGATAATGGTCTGGGGCTGTTTTTCAGGATTTGGGCTAGACTCCTTATTTCCAGTGTAGCATCATCTTAATGCTACAGGATACAAAAACATTTTCGACAACTGGGGGATTCCAACTTTGTGGCAACAGTTCAGGGAAGGCTCTTTCCTGTTCCAGCATGATTATGCCCCTGTGCACAAAGTAGAGTCCATAAAGACATGATTTGATGAGTTTGGTGTGGAGGAACTCGAGTGGCCTGCACAGAGCCCTGACCTCAACCCCATGAAACACATTTGGGATGAATTGGAATGCCGATTGCGAGACAGGCCTTCTCATTCAACATCAGTGCCTGATCTCACAAATGCTCTTTAGGCCGATTAGGCACAAATTCCTAGAGACACACTCCAAAATATTGTGAAAAGCATTCCCAGAAGAGTGGCGGCTGTTATAGCATGTCCAACAAGCTGAAATTGTTGAGATGGTCAGGTGTCCACTTACTTTTGGCCACGTAGTGTATATCTGCAAGAATGGACCTGGCCTTAAACGTCCCTGGTCATAATCCCACCACTCATGTTGGCAAAGTGACATGTATGTAAAGCGACAGCAGTGGAGGACATAGATGATACATGGACCGTTCCAGGTCAGAGCACAGAGTAAAAATGTGTTTGTAGATTAGTGTGTGTGTGTGTGTGTGTGTGTGTGTGTGTGTGTGTGTGTGTGTGTGTGTGTGTGTGTGTGTGTGTGTGTGTACCAGTTAGGGCTAGAATTACGATTGCTGGAAGGCGGATGACTGAATACTGCTAAGGTTTCTGGGAAGGATGCCTCACTGCCATGGGCAGTACAGACACATAATATAGAAATGCATATCTATACTGACTTCATTTCTGAATATTTTGGTGCACAACTATATTTGAATGGACCCATTTTAAACAAACCATATAGTTAACATTTGGTCAGGAACAAATATTCACACATACACAGTACTCAAAGGTTGGGTTATATGTCATATTGAAATGATGCACCAATAACACCCATAAAACCCAAACATAGAATAACATTGGCTTGTAGGCAGTTTGTTCATAATATTTATTTTTAGTGTAGAAACATCTACTGTAAATATACAAGTTAACAACATAATTCAGTACATTAATATTATTGTAAGTTTGGAAATGTATTCAAAAAAAATTATTCATACATAGCATGTATTCATGTTTTAATATCAGGGCCCATAATGTCCATGAGTTGTGCAGATAAACTATTCTGAAATCACACCAGTTTGTTGCCAAAATAATGCATACAGTGCCTATAGAAAATCATCATACAATTTGTGAAATAGTCACTTTTTTGTCTTACAGCCTGAAATCAAAAAATTATTTAAATAAATTTTTTAACATTCTAGTAACTTAAAAAGGCAACAGTTCTGAGAAAAAAACTAGAATAACAGCGTTGGAAAGGTTATCATGATTTAATACTTTGTAGATTCAACTTCTACTTTAATTACAGCTATGAGTCTGTCTGGATATGTCTCTATTAGCTTTGCGCACCTAGATTGGGAATATTAACCCATTCTTCCTTGCAGAATTGTTTAAGAACAGTGAAATTTCATTGTGAGAGTGTCGATTGACTGCTGTCTTCAAGTCTATCTGCAGATTTTCAATTGGATTTAGGTCAGGGCTCTGACTTGGCCACTCAAGGACATTCACCTTCCTGTCCTTAATGTCCTGTGCATTAGTTTTTTTGGGAATATGCAAATATTACAGATATTGATCATGTTGAACATAAAACATTGTTGTTCAATGTAATACTTGTCTATGATGAAAATCAATAGGTTAGAATATAAGTATAACAATACTTGCATTAGATGTATGGATTGGACATATACATTTGTCTGAATGCAATATATAGCTATACCTCTAATCTCCTACAT
Source organism: Umbra pygmaea (assembly GCA_016801145.1). NCBI lineage: Eukaryota > Metazoa > Chordata > Actinopteri > Esociformes > Umbridae > Umbra > Umbra pygmaea. Next base: position 10,042 of record JACXGM010019350.1, read on the forward strand.
GTTATGTGACTAGGGACATAAGGCCATATTCTGCTGACCACCATTTTGGAATGTGAAACTGACAATGAGGCAGGCGAACAAGCCTGCCACATATATAGAAACCACATTAGGCAGAAATACTTAGGGGGACAGAAACACTCCTCTCTACATATCAGTAGTGGATTTGCAATTTACAGTAATATATGAACATGTACCATGGCTCAAGGAATATTCTCATTTACAGTAGAATAAATATTTAGCTATTGCTACTCTTCCTTGCAGGTGAACCACGGGGCTGACATTTTGTATGGATGTAAACTGACCACAGGGGGTTTGGAGTATTAAAGGGAGAACCAGGAAGTAGATCAGGAGTTGCTTTGGGTGGAGGATGAGAGAAAGATGCAAGTCAAAATGTCTGGGCGTGTATCTAATAACAAAGCTTGTGGAATATTTGCAAACTCCTGATTATTTTGGAATATGGAAGAATTTAATAAGATGGCTATGATTTTTGATTCGATGAGGGCTGCAGGTTTTTCTCAAGAATTTGGGTGTACATGGAGGCATTCATTTTCCCTCCAATTCTGACCAATCGCCCAGTCCCCGCTAAAAAAGCAATACCCCCACGACATAATTGTTTCCACCACCATGCTTCACAGTACTGTAGGTATGGTGTGTTTTGGGTGGTGTGCTGCATTTGGTTTTCGACAAACATAACGCATGCAGTTCAGTCCAAAAACTTCAATCTTGGTCTTATCTGACCATGAAACCTTTTACCACATGGCATTAGAATCTTCCAAGTTTTTTTGCGAAGCACAAACGAGACTCCGTTTGGCCCTTTTTCAGAAGAGGTTTCTTTCTTGCCAACCTGCCATACAAGCCAGCTTTGTGTAAAGGTTCTGAGAATTGTTGTCATATCCACAGACTGACCAATCTCAGCCATAAGAACTTATAAGTCTTTCAAAGTTGCCATTGGCCTCTTGATAGCTTCTCTGATCGATGTACTCCTGGCTTGGTCTTACAGATTGGAGGGACAGCCCGGTCTAGGGAAGGTGTTTGTGGGGCCATTTGCTTTCCACTTCTTAATAATGCTTTGAATGGTACTCAGAGGGATACTTATAGTCTTTGAAATGTTTTTGTATCCTTCTCCTAACTTGTGGCTTTCCACAACTTTGTCCCAGAGCCCTTTTGAAAGCACCTTTCCAAACGTGGTGTCTTCTTCGCTTTGCCATGCACTACTGGTACTAGTAACAGACACTTCATGGAACAGCCGATTGTCTTATGAAGTAAATCAAAACCACTACAGTTTATGTCAGGTGGAGAAGCAATTAGCATGGTGTGATCTGGGAGGTGACTGGTTGTAAATGAACAAGTTCATAATGGTTACTCTAAAGGGCTGATCATTCATAAAACCCAGGTGTTTCACTAATTAAATTTTAAATAATTGTTCAGAAATTTTGTAAATGTTATTTTCACCTTGACGTCGAGGGTTATAATGTGTAAATACAGCTGGCAAAAGTTAGATTTAAATTAATTAAATTTCCAGGGTGTAATGTGACAAAAAGCAAGGATTTTGAAAAGGTAAAGTATGATGATTTTATTGACACGGTAAAACATTTGTATAACATATATAAACACTATTTCATTCCGAACCCCATTTCATAAAACACCAATGGTATTAACATAATATTAGTTTACAGATTTGTCATTCAAATACTTATTTTTAATCTCTAATTTAATTACTTCATATATTTTACATGGCGTAGGTCAAAGTGAGAGTGAAAGATAGACATCTTGTAAATAGATTCCATTCCATTGTAAGACTTAATAAAATAAATTATTTCTGTAGTACAATGGTAAATGGCAACAGTTTCCTGTACATACGGTATCACTCTTTGAAACCCTGTCTTCATGTGTTTATCACCTGAATTGTGTGGTTTGTTCTGTCTATTTAAAAGCTATAGAGAATAGCCTAAAGAGGCAGGCTTTTTAGACTTTCATTCTTGTTATTTTTCCTGGCCAAGTGGGATCTTATTTTGGTTCAAAGGAATATTCTTATTTAGTATTATTATTTTATACATAACACCCGAGGCTAGGGAGACAGGCATGTAGTGGAGACAACAGGGAAGGGAAAAGCACGCCGGCCGAGCCAGGGCTCAAACCCGTACCGTCGGGGGGCCATGTGAGGTTTGGAATCAGGAGGTAAGATGACTAAAACAAACTCTGGCAAGAAATATCCACAATGTGCCTAAGTTGGAGAAATACTGAATTACATCAACAAAGCAATTAAACCATTTATCTCCTTTCTCTGAAAGCTCTACTTTCATTTTTGATTGACCAGCTCAAACAATAAATTAACCCTAAACTACTAATAATGTCTGGACCTGAAAGTACCCTACATTCTAATCCTACATTCAATCATAACCTTGACCCTAAACCTAACCCCTAAACCAGAAATTTACTTTGTCTTCATGCAAACTAGGAAACTGTCTTAATATGGGCATTAATGTCAAGTATTAAAATTCTTATGAAGACTTCTGGTCCAGTACAATATTTTAAAGCAAAACACACACACAAACACACAGTCTTTACAGAGATTGGA
>JACXGM010019351.1:6498-18551 GCA_016801145.1 Umbra pygmaea
TGGCATCTACAGTAGAAGCTGTGTACTGTTCAGATAACAGGGTGGCATCTACAGTAGAATATGTGTACTATTCAGATAGCAGGGTGGCATATATAGTAGAAGCTGTGTACTATTCAGATAACAGGGTGGCATCTACAGTAGAAGCTGTGTACTATTCAGATAACAGGGTGGCATATATAGTAGAAGCTGTGTACTGTTCAGAAAACAGGTTGGTAGACATCTAGAGTAGAAGCTGTGTACTATTCAGATACCATATGTAGGGGTGGTGATATAGTTGATACATGAACATTATGTTGACATCCTATAGCAACTGCTCACACACTGCACTATGCCCCTGGCTGCCTGTTTCATCTCCCCACTGAAACCAGAAACATGCCAGGAACACCAAGTCAACATGTTGCGACATGGGAGGAGTGCAGTGGGTGTAGATCCCCACATCCCCTTTGTGAGACGGACAGTCTATTTAGGTTACCTATGTAGTGCCTTTCCATACGTAATGCACTTCCTCTTGGGGAACACAGTGTTGTGTTTCACATTGTGAAAGAGAGATTCATCACAACCAGTCTCCTTCATAAATTGGACAGATGATGCCGCCCCTATAGAAGGATCAAACTGGATTTTCTCCTCAATTTTTGTGCCTCCTCAAAGAACAAAGCGAGGAATGTGACAAAGGAGCGGACATGGAGAAAAATCAGGTCTGCTGAGGCCTCCACAGCACATGTCTCCTTTGTTAAGGTTTTATTAGATTTGTTTTGTCACAAGGGACCGGTCTCTGATGAGCAGCAGGGGTGTATTTTCAGTGGCCTTCAGACAAAGTGGCCCAGTGTGGCCAGCCTCTCCCTCCACAGTAACCCCCCTCTCTCTCCCTTTCCCTCCCTCAGAGGTGTGTGCAGCAGACTGTGGTGGACACGGCGTCTGTGTGTCGGGCACCTGTCGCTGTGACGACGGCTGGATGGGTGCGGGGTGCGAGCAGCGAGCATGTCACCCCCGCTGCAATGAGCACGGCACCTGCAAGGATGGGAAGTGTGAATGCAGCCCAGGCTGGAACGGAGACTTCTGCAGCATAGGTAGGATGGGCCGGGGGGGGCAGAGGGACCTGGGGGGTGGCGGGAACTGGGGGCGGAGGGACCTGGGGGGTGGGGCTTAGGAAGGGCTGGCATGCTTCCTTTGATTTCTGCAACTCTGCTTAGCATGACCAGGTTTGCTCAGGGATCCGACGCCTCCCCCCTTTTCTTCATGCATTTTCATGTGGGAATGTGCTGTGGTGTCATGGTGTCATAACAACCCCCCTTCTCCTTTCAGATGCTGAATTTTTGCATCGTTATTTTATTTGCTTCATTGCAAACTATCACAACTGGAAATACATTATTTTGAACTATGAGGTGAAAATGGGGTGAAGAACATTTTAGTCATAATTAGTCAAGACTAGAAACATCCAGTATCTGGAATGGCAGTTATTAGTCTAATTTGAACAGACTCAGTTTTTATAATTCTACTTGTTCCAAAGGGAATTGATTCTAAAAGTTTTTACAGCTCAATAATTCAAAATAATCTACCTGGGTCAGTGTATTTATGACCCCAGATAGTTCTGTTTGGATAGATGTACAGGAGATATTTCAGCTATTAAATCCACACTGGGAACTTAAAATACAAACAAGAAATGAGGAGAACACTAAGGGTCAACCTTCCTTGACTCCAACACAGTTTCCAGTGATTTATTTGCGGGGGTTTTCAAGATGGCCACCAGCAATGCATAGGTGAGATGATGCACCGCAAAGGGAAGTGAGAGAATGAGGTGAACAGTAGAGATAATGAGGTGAACAGTAGTGAGAGAAGGGGGTGAACAGTAGAGAGAAGGAGGTGAACAGTAGTGAGAGAATGAAGTGAACAGTAGAGAGAATGAAGTGAACAGTAGAGAGAATGAGGTAAACAGTAGTGAGAATGAGGTGAACAGTAGTGAGAGAAGGAGGTGAACAGCAGTGAGAGAAGGAAGTGAACAGTAGAGAGAATAAGGTGAACAGTAGTGAGAATGAGGTGAACAGTAGTGAGAGAAGGTGTGAACAGTAGAGAGAAGGAGGTGAACAGTAGTGAGAGAAGGAGGTGAACAGTAGTGAGAGAAGGAGGTGAACAGTAGTGAGAGAAAAAGGTGAACAGTAGTGAGAGAAGGAGGTGAACAGTAGAGAGAATGAAGTGAACAGTAGAGAGAATGAGGTGAACAGTAGTGAGAATGAGGTGAACAGTAGAGAGAGAAGGTGTGAACAGTAGAGAGAAGGTGGTGAACAGTAGAGAGAAGGTGGTGAACAGTAGTGAGAGAAGGAGGTGAACAGTAGTGAGAGAAGGAGGTGAACAGTAGTGAGAGAAGGAGGTGAACAGCAGTGAGAGAAGGAGGTGAACAGTAGTGAGAGAAGAAGGTGAACAGTAGTGAGTGAAAGAGGTGAACAGTAGTGAAAGGCGTTGTTGAACAGTAGTGGAAGAGGGAGGGGAACAGTAGTGAAAGAGGGAGGTAATCAGTGGTGAATGAAGGAGGTGAACAGTGGTGAAAGAGGGAGGTGAACTTTGGTGAGAGAAGGAGGTAAACGCTAGTGAGTGAAGGAGGTAAACAGCAGTGAGAGAAAGAGGTGAACACTAGTGAGTGAAGAAGGTGAACAGTAGCGAGAGATGGAGGTGACCAGTAGTGACAGAAGGAGGTGGACACTAGTGAGTGAAGGAGGTGAACACTGGCGGGAGAAGGAGGTGAACAGTAGTGAAAGAGGGTGGTGAACAGTAGTGAGAGAAGGAGATGAACAGTAGTGAGAGAAGGAGATGGACAGTAGTGAGAGAAGGAGGTGAATAGTAGAGAGAATGAGGTGAGCAGTAGAGAGAAGGAGGTGAACAGTAGAGAGAATAAGGTGAACAATAGTGAGAATGAGGTGAACAGTAGTGAGAGAAGGGGGTGAACAGTAGAGAGAAGGAGGTGAACAGTAGTGAGAGAAGGAGGTGAACAGTAGAGAGAATGAGGTGAACAGTAGTGAGAGAGGGGGGTGAACAGTAGTGAGAGAAGGAGGTGAACAGTAGTTAAAAAAGGATGTAATCAGTGGTGAGTAAAGGAGGTGAACAGTAGTGAAAGAGGGAGTTGAACAGTAGTGAAAGAGGGAGGTGAACAGTAGCGAGGGATGGAGGTGAACAGTAGTGAGAGAAGGAGGTGAACAGTAGTGAGAGAAGGAGGTGAACAGTAGTGAGAGAAGGAGGTGAACAGTAGAGAGAAGGAAGTGAACAGTAGAGAGAATGAGGTGAACAGTATAGAGAATGAGGTGAAAAATAGTGAGAATGAGGTGAACAGTAGTGAGAGAAGGGGTGAAAAGTAGAGAGAAGAAGGTAAACAGTAGAGAGAGAAGGAGGTGAACAGTATAGAGAATGAGGTGAACAATAGTGAGAATGAGAAGAACCGTAGTCAGAGAAGGGGGTGAACAGTAGAGAGAAGTAGGTAAACAGTAGAGAGAGAAGGAGGTGAACAGTAGAGAGAAGGAGGTAAACAGTAGTGAGAGAATGAGGTGAACTGTAGTGAGAAGGTGAACAGTAATGAGAGAAGGAATTGAACAGTAGTGATATAAAGAGGTGAACAGTAGTTAAAGAGGGAGGTGTACAGTGGTGAGAGAAGGAGGTCAACAGTATTTAAAGAGGGAGGTGAACAGTGGTGAGAGAAGGAGGTGAATACTAGTGAGTGAAGGAGGTGAGCAGTAGTGAGAGAATGAGGTGAACAGTAGTGACAGGTGAGATTGAACACTAGTGAGTGAAGGAGATTAACACTAGTGAGTGAAGGAGGTGAACAGTAGTGAGAGAAGGAGGTGAACACTAGTGAGTGAAGGAGGTGAACAGTAGTGAGAGAATGTGAACAGTCGAGTGAAAGAAGGAGATGAACACTAGTGAGTGAAGGAGGTGAACAGTAGTGAGAGAAGGAGGAGAACAGTATTGACAAAAGGAGGTGAAAACTAGTGAGTGAAGGAGGTGAAAAGTACTGACAGAGTGAGGTGGAGAGTAGTGAGAGAAGGAGATGGACAGTAGTGAAAGAGGGAGGTGAACAGTAGTAAGAGAAGGAGGTGAACAGTAGTGAAAGAGGGAGGTGAACAGTAGTAAGAGAAGGAGATGGACAGTAGTGAAAGAGGGAGGTGAACAGTAGTAAGAGAAGGAGGTGAACAGTAGAGCGAGAAGAAGGTGAACAGTAGAGAGGAGGTGAACAGTAGTGAGAGAAGGAGGTGAACAGTAGAGAGAATGAGGTGAACAGTAGCAAGAGAAGGGGGTGAACAGTAGTGAGAGAAGGAGGTGAACACTTTTGAGTGAAGGAGGTAAACAGTAGTGTGAGAAGGGGGTGAACAGTAGAGAGAGAAGGAGTTGACCACTATTGAGTGAAGGAGTTGAACAGTAGTGAAAGAAGGAGGTGAACACTATTGAGTGAAGGAGGTGAACAGTAGTGAGAGAAGGAGGTAAACACTAGTGAGTGGATGAGATTAACAGTAGTTAGACAGGGGGCCTTATTTTAACGATCTGAAACGCAAGTATCATATGCAAAATGCAAGTGACTTTGTGGGCGGATCTTGGACGCATCTCTGTGGTTAGTATGTCCAATTAGACCCATTAGAATGAGCAACTTGTCTGAACTCACCTAGTACTGACCTTGTTTGGTACTTCCCTCACCTGTTACTGACCATACCTGATAGTGACCTCCCTTGGTCCTGACTTCACCTGGTCCTGACCTCACCTGGTACTAACCCCAACGTTTTACTGACCCCAGTTTGTACTGACCTCACCTGGTCCTGACCCAACCTATAATAACATTGCCTGGTTACTGACCTAAACTGCTACTAAGCACACCTGGTAGTGTTGTACTTTGTCACTCATTCTTCTCATCCTACCTGCATTCCCTTACTAGTCAATGTGAATTTCAGTTCAGAGGTTTTTAGCAGCCAGAGACATGTACATTAAACAAAATCAAAATAACCAGCCAATAGACAGTGGTCTCTCTTTCTCTCTCCCTGTTATTCCTTCTCTTTCTCCACATTTATTACACATGTGTTACTCCTGTAATACTCCTCAAACATGCAGTTCTAGAATTTTAGTTCTCTGTTTCATCCATCCGGAACAACACATGCTGTAAACAGGAACTAGCAACATGATGAGTAACGCCACCGTCCATTCTCAACAATGAAAAGGAATCCAACATAGAGAGAGTGGTTGTCAGTCCATTTTGCTATTAAAAGTCTGTTTTTGTTGAAATCACCAGATTTGTGTTCAGATTTCTATTGTATCACCATGTAGGAAGCATCACTGGGCTGTCCTGTAACTACCGGAACAGAGCAAAGAGAGACATGGAGAGAGAGAGGGAGAGAGCAAGACAGGGAAAGAAAGACAGGGAGAGAGAGAGACAGGGAAAGAGAGAGCCAGGTAGAGAGGGAGAGAGAGAGGGAGAGAGAGAAAGGGAGAGAGAGACAGAGAGACATATTGAGGGAGAGAGGGAAAGAGGAAGAGACAGGGAGAGAGACAGGGAGAGAGACAGGGAGAGAGACAGGGAGAGAGACAGGGAGAGAGACAGGGAGAGAGACAGGGAGAGAGACAGGGAGAGAGACAGGGAGAGAGACAGGGAGAGAGAGACAGACAGGGAAAGAGAGAGACGTGGGAGAGAGACAGGGAAACAGTCAGTGAATGTGTCTACATTATTGATGTTCTTTTACAGGGCCATATTGCACCCCATCCCATCTCCAACGTGCCACTGCCCCAAATGGCTCCCTATCACTAGGTAGTGCACTGCTCTAGACCAGAGCCCATGGGACAGTAGTATGATTTCAGACACAGACTGTATTCCCTTTGGATTACTACAATGGCCAAGGTCTCATTTTAGCGAAGCTTCTGATCAGGGAGTCGGAGAGATGTCCCAATGAAGCATAGGTGGACAGTGTTGACCCCTTTGCCCGTAATGACCTCATTGACTAGATGGGTTAGGTGACATTAAAGAGTGTTCTGGCCTGTGGGACATACTGGCCTCAGACAGAATGGTTGGTATTAAACAGGGCTGTAATCAAATACAACAGTCTGCGGTTGCTTCAGTAAAAACTCCCTGAGGTATTCTGCTGACGGCTACAGTTGGTACAAGAGACAAATTGAAATGTTCTTTCCTGCACATCTCTTCACTTCTGCTCTCTGTCTTCTCAAACACTGTTTTCTTTCTCTCTGTTCTCTCTCTCTCGTCTTGCGTTTGCCTGTGTGATTGTTTTGCTTGTACTGCTCTACTGCATGTGTTTGTGTCGCTCCGCCGGTTTTTAGTCATTGTGAACTAACACTTAGCCTCTTCGTCTGTCATGGAAGCTTTTCACTCCCTAAACGTGTCTCTGATCTTCCCAAGCTCACTATCTGGATAAGGTAGTGAAAGGTACGGCACACCTTCCTTCCTTTTCCTTTCTCTCATCTTAACATACTACATTACCCAGCATTCATCAGCCACATGCCCACAATTTGTTTTTCACCTGGGACTCTAAATAACCAACCAGATGCTTTGACTGGTGCAGCAAAGGAAGGGGGTGGGACTGTAATTAACCAACCAGAAGATGTGGTTGATGCAACACTGGAAGAGGGTGGGACTCTAATTAACCAACCAGAAGATGTGGTTGATGCAACACTGGAAGGGGGTAGGATTCTAATTAACCAACCAGGTGATTTGGTTGTTAAAGCATTGGAAGGGGGTGGGACTCTAAGTAACCAACCAGGTGATTTGATTAGTGCAGCACAGGAAGGGAGTGGGACTCTGATTAATCAACCAGGTGATTTGATTGGTGCAGCACAGGAAGGGAGTGGGACTCTAATTAACCAACCGGAAAATGTGGTTGGTGCAGCACTGGAAGGGGGTGGGACTGTATTTAACCAACCGGATGATTTGGTTGGTGCAGCACTGGAAGGGGTTGTGACTCTAAGTAATCAACCAGGTGATTTGATTGGTGCAGCACAGGAAGGGTGGGGACTCTAATTAACCAACCGGATGATTTGGTTGGTTCAGCACTTGAAAGGGGTGGGTCTCTAATTAACCAACCAGGTGCTTTGGTTGGTGCAGCACAGGAAGCGTGTGGGACTCTAATTAACCAACCGGATGATTTGGTTGGTGCAGCACTTGAAAGGGGTGGGTCTCTAATTAACCAACCAGGTGATTTGGTTGGTGCAGCACAGGAAGCGTGTGGGACTCTAATTAACCAACCGGATGATTTGGTTGGTGCAGCACTTGAAAGGGGTGGGTCTCTAATTAACCAACCAGGTGATTTGGTTGGTGCAGCACAGGAAGCGTGTGGGACTCTAATTAACCATCTTTCTTTTCTAACTCTTTTTCTCCCCATTCCTCTCTTCTGTCTGCCTCCTGACACGTCTTCTAGGCTGTGGGCCCCGGGGGGTTGAGTATGGTCTCGGGGGTTGAGTATGGTCTCGGGGGTTGAGTATGGCCCCAGGGGGTTGAGTATGGTCCTGAGGGTCGAGTGTGGCCCCGGGGGGGTTGAGTATGGCCCCATGGATTTGAGTATGGTCCCGGGGGTTGAGTATGGTCCTGGGGATTTGATCATGGTCCCGGGGGTTGAGTATGGTACCAGGGGTTGAGTATGGTCCGGGGGGTTGAGTATGGCACCATGGATTTGAGTATGGTCCCGGGGGTTGTGTATGGTCCCGGGGGTTGAGTATGGTACCAGGGCTTGAGTATGGTCCGGGGGGTTGGGTATGATCCCGGGGGTTGGGTATGATCCCGGGGGTTGAGTATGGTCCTGGGGGGTTGAGATGGACCCCTTTTCTCTCTAAACTGATGCCAGCAGCACAGAGCACATACTTGTCCATTTGTCCTGCTAATAAGCTGCTGATCACCTGGCTGTTGTGTGCTGCATCCATCTGGAGCGTTTCTCCTCATGGAAGCCAAACGCCTCCTAAGCTGGAGGTTTAACGGCGCAGATGGCTCAGTGGGTAGGGAGTCAGACTTGTAGTCAGAAGGTTGCCAGTTCGATTCCCGACTGATGTCGTTGTGTCCTTGGGCAAGACACTTTACCTTTATTGCTCCCAGGTCGTTGCTGTAAATAAGAAATTGTTCTTAGTCAACTTACCTAGTTAAATAAAGGTTTAATAGAAAAAAAATTAACAGACACCATACATGTAGTTCACTACTAACTAGGCATGAGCCCTGTTGAAAGGAGTGCACAATGTGAAGGGATTAGTATACAGCAAAAAGCTCTCAGTTTATTCTCAACAATAGATTTTAGTGTGCTTCTTCACTGGCGCCATATGTAGTTCACTACACCATGGTATAATAGGGCTCTGGTCAATTGTAGTGCACTGTGTAGTTAACAGAGTCCCATTTGTTATGTGTCATTTATTACCCAGGGCTTAAAGAATGAATAAAGATGAGAAATTGAATTGACTCCAACTGGATTGCTGCTAGCTGCCATTATAATATAGTTGTTTTATTACTCAGGGGTCATATATAAGTTGATCATTCTGAAATTATAATTAATTAGAATGGTAGTGAATTTGCACTTTATGTTTTAATAAAGAAAATATTTTCTATATTGGATAAATTTACCAAAATAATACACACAGCCATATTTTTTTACTAATAAGGTCAACAAATGTAAATAATATATCTGGTGAATCATGTTGTTACACACAATTGATACTGTCTATATGACCAATATTCCTCTTCTACACCACATGTAGAAAGCGAGTGCCAAGGATAACTCCAAAAAAACTGTGTTTAACGCTCAATACAAATATAATGATCCCCAGAGGGAAAAAAAGAGTTATAACAATAATTCTTTACACGCTGTCATGCACAAAATGACATGCAACAAACCACAGCGACAAAACCCTTAAATATAGAACTAATTAGGAAGTGAATGCAGCTGGATCACAACTGAAGACGATCTATTGCAGGGTTCATCAACTCTGCTCCTGGAGGGCCAAAACACTTCTGATTTTTGTTCTCTCTTTCTAATAAGGGACTGGTTCATACCTGGGAAAGCAGGTGATTGCAATTAACTAGTAGGTAAAGTAAAAATCTAAAGTTTTTTGGCTCTCCAGGACCAGAGTTGATGACCCCTGATCTATTTGATGATTAACCAATGACGTGATCAGCAGCGAGAATAGAAACTATAAACAATACAGGAACAGGCTCCCGTTACGCCATCAGCAGGTTCCCTCGCTAAGGTCCCAGATGCCATGGGCAGACATCCAGGAGCGAGGGAAGGAGGACAAGGACAGCAGACCCTCACAGAAATCCCCCTTATGGATGGCAACTCTGGAGACTTATTTGAGTGTGGCGGCAGGATGGCGGGTGGGGCGCATCAACGGTGGCAGCTGAGGGGGCGTGACCGCCAGTGATAAAGGTTGATGAGGCCTCCCTTGAGGGCAGAAAGGTGGGCAGGTTCTCATATGTGGTGGTGGCAAGCTGGTCCAGCTGCAATGGTGCGGCTAGCTGGACTTTTGGTTAATTCACAGAGGCCGGGGCCACCAACACTGACTCAGGGGGAGGGAGATGCCATTTGCATGGAGGGAGAAGGCGTTGGCCCTGGAGTGAAGGACAAGGTGCCGGTCAAGTAACTAAAAGAGGACGTTGTGGGTACTGGCGTGATGGATGGTGGTAAATAGGTTGTAATGGTACCGTACTTTCCTTGACAGCCCTCGCCAGCTTACTCCACACAGTAGTCTGACATACCGTAGCCCTTGCACCATACGACAGGTTGAGATTTCCCCTCATCTCCCAGCTGCTAATAGGTGGAGTGTAGCCAAAGTAGGTATGGAGTTTGGCGTCCTCTTCCTCTGCTGTTTCCCAGCCAGTAGCCCTGCCAGTGTATTCCATCCAAACTACCCCAATGGATTATTGTAATATGTTGTATCAGACCTCTCTGTCGTTTGTAGCTTGTTCAGAACTCAGCTGCCAGATGTTTAATGGGTACAACAAAGAGAGAGCATATTACTCTTGTGTTAATGAAACTACATTGGTTACCCATATGATACAGAATCCATTAGAAAGTGTTGTTGTATGTTTTTAAGACTCTGCATGGCCTAGCAACAGAGTATGTTACTGATTTAATCAGTCGCTGTCAATCCAGTAGATCTCTGTGATCAATTACTCCTCATGGTTCCGCGATCTCTTTTAAAATTTAAAGGTGATTAGGCATTCTCTGTGGCAGCTTCTAGGCTCTGGAATGACTTTCCTTTTCCCCTAAAATCTTCTTTGTTGGGTGTCTTTCAGAGTTTGCTTAAAACATATTTGTTTTCTTTGGCATTTGAAAATGTTTTGTAAGCTGTGTATGTCATATTTTTGTACTGTTTTTAGTTTTATTAGTTTTTTATTTTCTTTTACATTTTTCTGTACAACACTTTGGTTCTACTTCTGGTGTTGAAAGTGCTCTATAAATACAGTTGAGTTGAGTATCTGTCTCTGTGCCATGCCGTTCCTTTGTTCTGCCTACACTGTCTCCATTTACGTTGGTGGTTCATTCTGTCATAATTTATGTATCCTACAGAAGAAGGTGAGACAAGTGCAAAGGATAACTCTTTTTAATAAAGAAAACACTGAATACAAAAACAAGGACGTGAATGCAGCTGGTTCACTACTGAAGACAATCTATTGGATAATTAACTTATGACATGTGATCACCAGTGGAAAAATAACATATAAACAATTCACACTGGGGAGAAACTAAAACACAGGAACAGGCTCCGCCCGCTATGTTACAGTATATTCTCATCTCACCCGTGTATATCTACAGTATCTCTTCATCTCACCCGTGTACATGTATCTGTTCATCTCACTCGTGTGTGTGCCCCCCCCACATTATTTTTACTCTGTATTTTGTTTTGTAATGTTTGTGTATCTACCAAATATCTACCTCCATACTGTATGCTGACATTTGTTGCACTATCTGTACATATACTTGTTTAATCTGAAGATCTGCACACTGTATTTCTGTTATTTTTACTCCCTACTTTGTCTTGTTATGTTTGTGTAACGTTTATGTCTTTTGCACCTCAGCACTTTTATCTTGGCCAGGTCGTGGTTTCAAATGAGAATCTGTTCTCAACATGCTTACCTGGTTAAATAAAGGTTAAATAAAATTAAAATAAAAACTCCCCTCTCCTCCACTCCTCTCCAGAAAGCATGTCAAGAATTTCAAAATGCTCCAGATTTAATATTTTTACTTCTCATCTTGTATGGGTTGAATTCATACAACAGCTGATGAAATGCTAAGAGTAAAGGAGAGGGAAAGTGGAAGACGATAGAGAGAACAGGAAGTAATAAAAGGTTAAGAAATAATCCTGTGATATTTGTTCATGAAATGCAGAAAGATTTAAAAAGAGAAAATGACAGAAATAATGGCAGACAGACAGACAGACAGACAGACAGACAGACAGACAGACAGACAGACAGACAGACAGACAGACAGACAGGATGTGTAATTCATATAGTAGAACTTCCTCTCCATTCATTCTTTAGAACATTGTTACACATTAATGACACACACGTTTGTACACACACACACCAACAGACACAAACACACACAAACAGACACACCAGTCGACACACAAACTTCAACAGAGGCACAGACACACAAACACACACAGCAACAGGCAAACACAGACACACACCAACAGACACACACACTCCAACAGAGGCTTTGTTAACCCAAACTCCACAGTGTTTAGGATTTGTTCAGTGTTAACTCAAACCCCACAGTATTCAGGAACTGTTCAGTGTTAACCCAAACCCACAGTGTTCAGGAACTGTTCAGTGTTAACCCAAACCCACAGTGTTCAGGAACTGTTCAGTGTTAACCCAAACCACACAGTGTTTAGGAGTTGTTCAGTGTTAACCAAAAACTAACAGTGTTCAGGATCTGTTCAGTGTTAACCCAAACCCAACAGTGTTCAATAACTGTTCAGTGTTAACCCAAACCCCACAGTGTTCAGGAACTGATCAGTGTTAACCCAAACCCTACAGTGTTCAGGATATGTTTAGTGTTAACCCAAACCCAACAGTGTTCAGGAACTGTTCAGTGTTA